>JAVIAB010000126.1:19516119-19796119 GCA_032433765.1 Megaustenia siamemsis
AACCACTCCTACATACTGAGTGATTCGATGAGCAAGATAAAAATGTGTTGGCGGGCTCTGTACGCATGCAATTGTTAGAGTCACAAGACTACAACCACTCCTACATACTGAGTGATTCGATGAGCAAGATAAAAATGTGTTGGCGGTCTCTGTACGCATGCGATTGTTAGAGTCACAAGATTACAACCACTCCTACGCTCTGAGTGATTCGATGAGCAAGATAAAAATGTGTTGGCGGGCTCTGTACGCATGCGATTGTTAGAGTCACAAGACTACAACCACTCCTACATACTGAGTGATTCGATGGGCAAGATAAAAATGTGTTGGCGGGCTCTGTACGCATGCGATTGTTAGAGTCACAAGACTACAACCACTCCTACATACTGAGTGATTCGATGGGCAAGATAAAAATGTGTTGGCGGGCTCTGTACGCATGCGATTGTTAGAGTCACAAGATTACAACCACTCCTACGCTCTGAGTGATTCGATGAGCAAGATAAAAATGTGTTGGCGGGCTCTGTACGCATGCGATTGTTAGAGTCACAAGACTACAACCACTCCTACATACTGAGTGATTCGATGGGCAAGATAAAAATGTGTTGGCGGTCTCTGTACGCATGCGATTGTTAGAGTCACAAGACTACAACCACTCCTACATACTGAGTGATTCGATGGGCAAGATAAAAATGTGTTGGCGGTCTCTGTACGCATGCGATTGTTAGAGTCATTGCAGAAATCAATACATAAGGTCAACTTTGTCTACGTCCCAGGACGTGCGGGAGTACGGGGAAATGAAAGAACTGACAGGTTGGCTGCGCTGTCGAAGAGGACGATCAACCAATGGATCTGGTTGACATCATCAATGCCCTCCGAGATGTGGGAAGGGTACACGACTTCAACAACCATGAGTCCACGTCACTCCATCGGATGAAAGAGATGGGAGTTAAGGTGGGCAGGGCCAGAAACGAAAAGATTAGTGGGCGTGTAAGAAGACTAATCAACTAATTGGAGTCGTCAGTCACTTCACACTGTCGAGGTGTAATGATGATAACCCAGAAAATAACTCAATAACCATTACTTAGTTAGAGAAGAGTTATGCCTAATAAATCTATAGTTGACTGTGCAGCAAAAATTGATACAAACATGACCGCACCTCTCTTGAAACTGGAAGTCCTCTTCTGACAACAATCCCAAGTGAAAATCAAGGCGAACATAAACAGAAAGTTGTGTTGCTGCTTGTACTTCAAGGAAGAATGTTTTAAACAGTATCGATGTCTGAACACGGCTTTAAAAAATTGACAGAACACAAAACCAGGTTGCCCGTAACATCACTGGTGCTATGAAATCTACACCTATCGTGACTCTAGAAACAGTAACAGATTTACAACCCTTAGATGACAGACGGAAAACTAAAGTAATGCAACAAGCGGAGAAATATAAAAGGCTCCTTAGCCACCCCATGCACCAAAGAATAACTGGTTTCGGAAAGGTAAGACTAAAGAGGAGCAGCTTGGCTGCAATCTCCAAAGAACTGGCAACTAATGACCCAGTACTGTCCCAAACACTACCGAAACCCTTATGCCCATCTGATATGACTCCTCATGGGAAACACAAAATACAAGAACTTAAGGAAGACATACTGGGAATCATAAAAAAAAGGCACACAAACAGAAACAGGAAGAAAACACATGGCAGAAAAAACACACAAACAGCAACTACCCACAGGACTCCTGGTCACACTGATGCCACCAGAAATGGAGGAGGAGATATGTTCCTGAGGCTGAAAAACCAGAACGAGATCACCAAGTCAATAGCTACTGGGAAATTCTCAAACAACTATAAAGCAGAAATTGAAGCTCTCAAAGATGCTGCAAAACTGGCTATCCAACACAAAAATAACATGCACAAGAAACTGGTGATACTGACTGATGCACTGTCAGTACTAACAGCTCTAAATACCCTCAGGAACAGTAAGCTCGATGACTTGAGAACAACCCTAGACCAACTATGCAATAACTTCCATAGAGTGGTCATCCAGTGGATACAACCACACTGTAATATACACGGAAACGAACGCGCAGAAAAATTAGCTAAAGAGGGAGGGGGATTACCACAAGAGAACCACCTGGTCAGCTACGACGAAGCCAAATCCATCATCAAAGGCCAGTACCATGAAAAATGGAAACGAGAACACCCAAAGCATAACGATAGGGACGGATACATCCAACTATCAAGGAGGGATCAAGTCATCATACTTCGCCACCACACTGGCCACAACAGAATGAGAAACCACATGTTCAACAACTCAAAATAGGTACTACTAGCCAATGCCACTGTACACTGGACAACATGACAACAAAACATGTTCTACAGGATTTCCCCCAGTACACAGACCTGAGAAGGACAATGTGATCCACACCCACCTACCTGGAAGAGAAACTATACGGGGCAACCGAATAACTTAAACAGACAGCTTCCTTCATAAAAAAGTCCGGAATCCTGCTCTGACTGAGCCATGATCACAATTGAAGAAGAACAACAAACTTTTCCCACCTTTCAAAGATGACTATAACAATATGCATGAACAACATATTCTTATAATAATAACTTATTGAAAACATCGTTCGCCTGATTTTATTATTTGTTAATGTACAGAAACCGTTACTAATTTAGAGAAGCGCAAACTAAGAATTCAAAATAAATCTTTGAACTATTAAATGCATTACATCAAGAGATTATATCGAATGCAATATGCGAGCAACATTGTTATTAAAACCTCAACTAGGAACATTGTTATTAAAATCACAACATTAGAATGGGCCAATTCATAGGGGAGTGAACGATTCCAAAAAGAAGGTCCTACTCCTTGTACTGGGTACAGGGTTCTTCATAATAGAGACCTCGTGTAAGCAGCGCATGGACAAGAATGACATTCCAACAGCGTGCTCAGTTGCAAATAGTACGATCACTTAAGAGTTGACATGATAACGTACAGCAGGGTAAACAAGATAGCACTAAATATTAAAAGATTTTTGAGCGCACATAGGTCTAAAGAACACACACAGCTAGTAGCATAATATAGGAATAGATCCAAGGTGACTATACAGCAGGAGCAAACTAAAGAAACAGTGTAAACCCTATCAACATGAAAACTGGTCCTCACAAGGAGACATTCAAAGAAATCCTCAGTAAGAACAATGACCAGCAAGACTAACGTGATCTCCGATCACATCAACAAATGAGTAAAACTGCAGAAATAACAAATATTTAAATTAAATTCGCCTGGCAGAATAAATTAATGACTCAGATAATCTCCAATAGCTACGTTAAGACAAGTTGTAATCTGAAAAGTTTGCACAAAAAGTTAAATTACTTTCTTTGCTCTTATATTATTCTTCATCTTCTACCTTCCAGCTCCCCGTGGAGCATAGGCGTTCAACAAATACTTCCCAAGCCGTTCAATTTCGTGCCATTCTTTTAAGATCGTTCCATGTCTTCCCCATCATCTTCATCTCTGCTTCTGTCTGTCTTCTCCAAGAATTCCTTGGTCTTCCTCTTTGTCTTTTTCCCTGGGGATTCCAAAAAGGGCCTGTTGTGTAATACTCTCAGTTGGCTTTCGCAGTGTGTGTCCTATCCAGCGTCACCGTCTTCGCTGTATCTCTTTATGTACTGGTATTTGACTGGTGTATTTCCATAATTGCGTAAGCATCTATTAATCAAAGTCTGTATACTCATGAATTTCATTTATTTGTTCTCCATGTTCCATTGCCATATAATAAGATTGACTCAACATTAGAGTTGAAAATTTTTATTTTAGTATTTAATCTAATGTCTTTGGACTTCTATATGTTTCCCAGTGCAACAAATGCTCTTCTTGCATTTGATATCCCTAATTTGGAAACAATTTTCTGTTCCTCCCTCTTTGTCTGAATTACTGCCCAGATATATGTAAGATTGTACATCTAATAGAGGTATTTCTCCTACTTTTATTTGGTTTTTGCCAACTGCATTAATCCTCATAATGTTTGTCTTATCGCTATTTATTTTCACTCCCATCTGTTGTGATCTATCATCAAGTATACTAATTTTATCTAGCATCTGTTGATGGTTGTATGATATGAGAGCTATATCATTAGTCTTAATCTTCAAGTTGCTTGGTCAGTGACCGTGGATTCCATTTTTGTTAGTTTTTAGTTATTTTCATAATCCAATTAAAGAGAGAAATGGAAATAGAAGGCATCCCTGCCATACTCCTGTTCTTATTTCAAATATTTATCTAAGCTGCCCTTCATGCACCACTACATTTCATTCCTTCATACATCGTTCTTATCAGGTTAAAAAACTTTGTGGGGATTTCGTAATGACAGAGCAACTTCCAAAGCATTCCTCTGTCTAAACTATCAAATGCTATTTTGTAATCTATGAATCCAGTATAAAGTGGAGATTGTAGTTCTAAACTTTGCTCAACTATTATACGTAGAGTAGTTATTTGATCAGCTCATGATCTGTTCTTTCTAAAAATCTGCAAAAATTACCTCAAGAAAAGTCGTTATCTGAAAATGTTGCACAAAAAGTAAAAATACTTTCTTCGCTCTTATATATCTAACAGTTAGTAGTTAGAACTCCGTCAAGAATGACTTCTCTTGGCTTTATGTCACTTCTTGTCGCTGCTGTAATGTTATCAACAGGTAAGGGATTAGTTTTAAACTGGTTGAAAGTTTTATCGTTTATGGAATGTCTCCTGTGTGGTAATCGCTTCATTGACAAGACTCAGCGCATAACGATAGTGGTTTTACTGTATTCATTTGTTTATAAAATCGTATAGCCCTTCTTCTTCTACTTCTTCTGCTGCTGCGTCTACCCAAGGACTACTTCATTTCATCGTCTACCTTTAAAAGATCGTTAAGCACGCCTAAATTTTGTTGTGTCGTTAGTTAAAAACATAAAAACTGTATTTGCGCCTTTCGTGTCGACACGTTTGTCTTCGGCATGTCTTGTAGTTCAGTTTGGCATTTTAAGGTAAACTTTACTGTCACCTGTTATTCTTTTCTTCCTTAGTGTCTGTCAGTCTGACTTCGATTAATGTTTCTTGTATTGATCATGTGCCATGCCTGTAGACGCAGGTGATCGTCCATGTCGTCATCTCTCAGCCTTTCATGCATTTCATAATTTCAGTCGATGATTTTTTATTATGACAGTTGGATTAGCTGTTCAATATTTTTTTGTCTTGGTTATATTATTATATATAACCATATACATAACCAATATATGTTTTATTATTCTTGATGCTTTTTTTTTGTATCACATGCCCATTAAATTAAGATCTCCTTTCCTCATCATTTTGATGATTTTGTGTTGTTTTGTTTAAGGCTAATTTCCATATGGTAGAACATGTTAGGTACAGCACTTTAGGACACGTTTTCTAACAGTAATAGACAATAATTTGTTACGTAGGATGTTTTTCGTTCGTGAAAGGGGTTTCCCCCTTATCCTGATGCCCAATTTCATTCCTCTCCTGGGACCCTCATCATCCCCTTTTGTTCCTTCATTCCCCTACTTCTTCACCTCCTTTGGTTCATACCTCCTGCGCACCATTCCCCTATTACTCCACTTCCTCCAGACTCCCTCTCTTTTTATTCACTTCTGACCTACTGCCTCTCCTCCTATCCACTTCCTACATACGTGCCTCTCATCCCTCCTCTCCATTTCTCCTCCCCTATGCTTCCCGACCTCTCTAGTGACTTACTTTCTCCGGACCACCCCTCTATCACTCTACCGCCCTTCTCCCTACCTACTTGACGTATACCTGTTTCCTTATTCTTCCTCTCATCATCTCTTCCTCCGGTACTCACTCCCTGCCATCGTTGACCTATATTTCTACTCTTCCAGTTCTAGGCTTTTCATTCTGTAGAGCCTATATCTTTCTCACCCATCCCCCAATCCACTACTTGGTCTTTTCTTTCACTCTTTACCTTCGCGAGATCTCTCACTTGCAAGGTTTGAGTGATTTATGGCATGGTTCGCCTCTTCGGGCATTCGCTTTTGGGCTTCTAGCCTCCCTTGCACCATTGACCTTCGTTCCCCAGTAATTTGGCAGTTTCGCCTATCTTTCTTCTTCCCCCACCCTCCTCTCTTTGTTTCCCAGACACTGGTCTTTCCACTCGCTTGCCTCAATCACGTGTTACTTTCTGAACACATTTCTAACGCTCCTAGTCATTCTGACTTGTTTCAGCACGGAGGACTGACTTGCTGCTCGAAGCTAAGTGCATTTTATGATACATTTTTATTTTTCTCTTTCTGGTTTTGCATTTTATATATCTTGACGCCCATCCTACCTCTCGTCATGTAGTATTCATTTCTCTCTCCTTTTTTATTTCTAAATCCTACTCTCCTAGCCCTCCACTTGGTCATCTAACATGTAGTTATAGATAATTGTGCTTCACCGTTTGTTGTCGTTGTCCTAGTATTCTGAAAAAGCCACAGGCCGAAACGTCAGTATTGTGTTGTTTTCCTTCCTTGTAAAGCTGTCATCATACTTTGGAGTGTCTAGCACACCCCACCACTGGCTCTAAGTGTTAGCGATAGGCTGAAGAAAGTGTAAGAGAGCACTGTAAGTATGTGACCTGCCATATCCATTGTGGAACGAGAGTCCGATGTGACAGGAAATAAAGTCAGAACAAATACTTACATCCAGGAGTTATTATGTGTTACATAGTAATATTTATCTAGCCTAGCGTCAGCCCTCGGGGACAAATCACAACAGTAGTAAAGTTGTCGCGGAAACACAACGTGAAACGGTCATTATAACAAACCAGAAGTACTACGGGACGAGACAAGGTCAAGTCTGAGACGAGCGTCCATTTAGCCCGGAACGTGTTGGCCTGATTGTAAACACGAGCAGCACATACCAGCTAAGGTCAATCAAGCCAAGGACTGACCGGGCGGGTGAAGGCCGCCAGTAAGTAAACAAAGTAACGATCGAAATATATAGCTACACAGCTGACATGTGCCCGTTCCACCGTCACAGAAGTAAGAAATAAACAAGAAACAACTTTCGTCCGGATACACTGGCATATCTCGACACGAGAGAGAGAGAGAGAGGGAGAGAGAGAGCGCAACTGGCATATCTCTACATGGGAGAGAGAGCAACTGGCATATCTCGACACTAGAGAGAAAGAGAGAGCAACTGGCATATCTCGACATTGGAGAGAGCAACAGGCATATTTCGACATTGGAGAGAGCAACTGGCATATCTCGACATTGGAGAGAGCAACTGGCATATCTCGACATTGGAGAGAGCAACTGGCATATCTCGGCATGAGATGGAGAGAAACTGCCAGAATTTGACATGAGACTAAGCGACTGTTATCTCCTGAGAGGAGACAGAGCAACTGGCATATCACGAAATGATTGACTGAGCAACTTGAATATCCCGTGAGACAAAGCAACAGACATGTTCCATGAGAGAAAGCAACAGGTATGTACCAACATGAGATAGAGCAACCGGTATGTACCGACATGAGTCAGAGCAACAGGTAGGTACCGACATAAGTCAGAGCAACAGATGTGTATCGACATGAGACACAGCAACATGTAGGCAACCGGCATAAGACTAAGTAACAGATAGGAAACCAAGATGAGACAGGACAGTGCAACAGATATGTACCGACATGAGACAGAGCAACCGGTAGGTATCGACATGAAACAGAGTAAAAGGTATCTACCGACATGAGACAGAGCAACAGATAGGCAACCGACATGAAACAGAGCAACCGGTAGGTACCGACATGAAACAGAGTAATAGATATGTACCGACATGAGACAGAGTAACTTGCATGTCGCATGTGAGTGAGCAAATGTTGTGTTCCATGAGAGCAACTAACATGTCTAATGAGATTGAGTAACTGGTGTTCCTTGAAACAGAGCAACTTGCATGTCCCGTTATGAAACAGTGCACATGATATGTTCCATTAGTCAGAGAAACCGGCATGTCCCGATGTGAGACTGGGCAACTGGCATATCCTATGAGACAGAGCAACTGTTATGTTTCATGAGATAAAGCAATTGGTATGCTCCGTGAGACAGAACAACTGGTATGTCCCAACATGAGTGAGAGCAATTGACATGTCCCGGTAAGACACACAACAACTGGTTTATCCTGACAAGAGACGGACCAAGCGATATATCTCGCTTTTATAAAGAGCAATTGGTATCTCCCGACATGAGACAAAAAATGGAATTTCCTGGTATGAGATAGAGCAACTGGCATGTCCTGTCATGACACAGAATAACTGGCATTTCCTGGCATGAGAAAGAGCAACTGATATGTCCTGGCATGAGATAGAGCAACTGGTATGTTCTGGCATAAGATAGAGCAACTGGCATGTCCTGGCATGAGATAGAGCAACTGGCATGTCTCTGGCATGACACAGGGTAACTGGCATATCCTGGCATGACACAGGGTAACTGGCATGACACAGGGTAACTGGCATATCCTGGCGTGACACAGGGTAACTGGCATATCCTGGCATGAGATAGAGCAACTGGCATATCCTGGCGTGACACAGAGTAACTGGCGTGTCCTGGCATGAGATAGAGCAACTGGCATATCCTGGCATGACACAGAGTAGCTGGCATATCCTAGCATGACACAGAGACCCTAGCATATCCTGGCATGACACAGAGTAACTGGCATATCCTGGCATGACATTGGGTAATTGGCATATCCTGGCGTGACACAGGGTAACTGGCATATCCTGGCGTGACACAGGGTAACTGGCATATCCTGGCGTGACATAGAGTAACTGGCATATCCTGGCGTGACACAGGGTAACTGGCATATCCTGGCGTGAGACAGGGTAACTGGCATATCCTGGCGTGACACAGGGTAACTGGCATATCCTGGCGTGACACAGGGTAACTGGCATATCCTGGCGTGACACAGGGTAACGGGCATATCCTGGCGTGACACAAGGTAACTGGCATATCCTGGCGTGACACAAAGTAACTGGCATATCCTGGCGTGACACAGGGTAACTGGCATATCCTGGCGTGACACAGGGTAACTGGCATATCCTGGCGTGACACAGGGTAACGGGCATATCCTGGCGTGACACAAGGTAACTGGCATATCCTGGCGTGACACAAGGTAACTGGCATATCCTGGCGTGACACAGGGTAACTGGCATATCCTGGCGTGACACAAGGTAACTGGCATATCCTGGCGTGACACAGGGTAACTGGCATATCCTGGCGTGACACAGAGTAACTGTCGTGTTCTGTCACGAAGCTTGATCGGGACGTCATATTTCTTCTATGTAGACGGTTCTCATCATCGCATTTACAACGGGCAATTCCCAGACTTAAGACAAATAATGATTAATGATTACTTTTAGGAACGGTAACCTCCGTGTCCACAGATCAAAGAATAATTTTGTGGGACCGGTATGTTTACAACAGTTGGAACAATCCACAAATAAACATTTACAAATTTACCTGTCTTCTAAAATTCTCAAACTTTGTTTGTTACAGACTTCCAAAACTTAATTTATGTTTGAAATTTAAAACTTTGATTGTTTATTCATTTTTATTGGTGAATCAACATCAAAATCAAGAACCTTGAAACTACGAAAGATGAAAGATATGACATATGCAAACACTTAGAATTTATTAAAAAATACTTTTTATATAACCCGTTATAATTTCAAATAATGGTAATATTTAACATAAAACTGAACTCACATAATGGTCACGCAATGACAGGGGACAACGGAGACATAATGTTAAAAGTAAATAAATTGTGGAAAGAGATAAAGGGAAATAGAGAAGCAAGAAATCAGTTTAAAATAATCTTCTGATAGGAAGTCTTCAACGAAATTGGTAAACAAGTATAATTTGAAAGTCGTGGAGCTTTATGATCACCAACGAGGCACGGCACATGATAATGATGAATCACAAAACCCAAGTAGAGAAATAGAATCTGTTTCCTTCGAGCTGCAGTTGGTTGAGTATCTTGCATGATCGAATTTTTACAAAAAATATTCTTTTAAAATGACGTCATATTTTATGTTTCCTGTCAAATTCATTAACGTAAAGATTCTCCTTCAACACTATGAGATTTGTATGTTTTATTTCAAATTCATTAACGTAAAGATTCTCCCTCAACACTTTTGAGATTTGTATGTTTTATTTCCAGATGGGAGACATGATGTTAGTGATAGCCGTGTTGAAATAACATGAACTCACAAATGGAGAGTCTCAACAAACAAACAAAAAATAAATAAAACCAATGCTGAAGGAAGCTAGGAAATCAGAACCGGAGAGAGATGCGAAGAAAATAATAGCCAGAACATGACAGCCCAAAAAAGTTAGCATACATGAGCAGACCAAGATATTCAGACTCAGAACATGTCATTGTGGCCCTAGAGCACATCTAAATAAGACATGACTCAGTGACGATGCAATATGTGATGTGATTGCGTAACAGCCAAACGCCCTACAGAGCATACACTACAGGACTGCAGCACTCTAAACACCATAAGAACACAAATATATATATATGTATATCTGCGATCAAGACTCAAACACCCTTCAGAGCATACACTACAGGACTGCAGCACTCTAAACACCCTAAGAACACAAATATGACCCACAGAAACAATCCTAGATGACAAAGTAATGGGGAACCGGTGAAAACCTTGTTTGTGACCCAAACTGGGTTGAATGTCTAAATGTGTAGCAAAAGCTGATCGCTGAAGAGAAGAAGTGACCGTTCCTATTGCCCATTACCATACAACCATTTTTGGATGACGTGTTAGGTACCACGCCAGTCCGCCTTTACTTTCACGGAAAATCTCTGGGCAGTGCAAACATTCTCAAAAAAGGTCAACACAAAAATAGAGCTCATTAAGAAAAAAAAGAAATCAGAAAGAAACAAACGAAATTTCCCAGGCACATCATAAGAAGATGAAAGTTGGAATACTTGGTTATAACTGGTAAAATCCAGGGAGAAAGGGGTCGCGGACGACAAAGAAAGAAAATACTTGATAGCTTGGTGTTGTGGTACCGTTGACAAATTCCTAAAGAACTGATACGATGCACTGTGGATAGAGAATTATAGAAGGACATGATCGCCTACGCCAAGCCATATGGCACATGATGATGACGAAGTAATAGGTCGTCAACATTTGTATGAGATTTTCTGTTTGCCTTCAGCTGTTAGTTCATAAACTTAACAATTAAGAATGAGAAACTTTAAAAGAGGACATTGCAACATTTGTTCAAGTTTGTGGTTGAGTGGATTAACCATTCACTTGCCAGGCTTATGGATGTCCATTTGACACTAGCTAGGGTTAATTGTTCATTCTATTTGAAATGAAATACAAACTATAACATTCGCTGTAACTGGTGGCTGCACCAGACATCAGGTCTTTACTCCACACCCTCAGTAAACAAGCAACTCGCGGGGACTGGTTGGTCTCAAGGCAAGACGCTGGTCTCGAGATAGAGAGATTGTGAGTTCAAATCCTGGCTGCACCAGTTTGGATTGTTATTTGTGATTTCTCTCTGTGACAACCACCGATGGTCTCAGCAGCAGGTCCGATTTGAAACGTCAACTACTCATTAATTTAGGGAAGAAAAAAAAAACATGAGTACCTCCGAAGACTGAAATATCTGCTAGTGCGGCGAGGGGCCTCTGTGCATACGGCTGCCATTGAAAATGGATTCACAACAAGTAAACAAAAACAAAAAAAACAACACGGTCAGATTCCACGATTGGGAAAAATGTTTCTGGGTTGAATTACTTCATTCTTTCTTTCTTCATTCCAGAAGTTATTGCCCTCAATTATGATAATTATGATTACATCACATTATGTTAGTTATTTGCATTATACGTTATTAAATAAAAACAGATTTGCTGTTAATTAAATTCTCTTACGGATTTGCTCAGGATTTTTTATCCCTAAAGACACAGCGCAGTGATTCTTACAGTCGGCACATCATAAATTCTTCTCCCATATGCACTATTTTAATGTTATAAAAAAATTAAGAATGCCATCTTATTTGTAATTGTTTTGTTGCCAAGCTTCTTCAGTCTATACACTGAGCAAATCTTAAAAAAAAAACATAAAAGAGTTGCCGGGTTAATTGAAAGATAACCAATAACCTAAGATATACTGATGATACTGTATTGCTAGCAGAAGATACTGAAGATCTAGAGGAATTACTTAATGAAATAAACATGACAAGCAGACAATATGAATTAAACAATAATATAAAAAAGACTAAAATTATGATCATAAACGAAGATAATACTCCAAACCCACAAGCGGAAATCAAAGTTGAAGGAAAAGACATGGAGACAGTTCACAGCAACAATTACCTTGGACATTGTAAACAGTGATGAAAAATGTAAAACTGAAATAAACAAAAGAATAGGAATGGCAAAATAAAAGCAATTTTAAAAGCATGAAAAATATTCTAACATGAAAATAAATAAATGAGGGGTGAAACTTAAAAAAAGGCAAAATGGTCTATCGTCTCACCTTTCCTATATGGTGCAGAAACATGGACATTAGACAGTAAAACAGAACAGAAAATTGAAGCAATTGACATGTTGATTTATGGAAGAATAGGAAGAATTGAATGGAAAAAAAAGAAAATATGACAACCTGCACCTTCAAAGCAAGAGACAAAGCGGGATGGCGTCCGTGTTAGCCAACCTTCGATACGGAGACGGCACTCAATGATGATGATGATGATTGTTGCCATAGAACCATGGTGGTAACCATTGAAATGACCTACCTAGTTCTCATGCACATTGAAAGGTGGGTAGATGCTGCTGTATAGTTGTAGCAAGTTTGACCTCCATAGACATTGAAGTCAACTTTTACAAGTAAAGGCTTGAGTTATTTGAAATATATCACTGGCTATAATAGGGAATCCGGTGTCTGGTTGTACACTGACTTATAACTCAATCAGCTGGAATGTGATTGTGTTATGTTTTCTGATAAACTATTAGACGAGTCGTGGCCTCCGTTGAGTCCTCTGAATATGCGCCGCTGCTAAACAGAATAATGTAATGTGATAAAACACTGGGACAGCATTGGGATAATAATGTACCATTTTGTTTAGAGTTTAATATGAGTCAAAACATTGAGACAGTCATCATCATCATCAAGTACCGGGCCTACTGGCGTAGATGATCATGCCTCTCCACAACTTTCGATCTCGACAGCTATTTATCATTTCTTTTGTTGACCTTCTGCCAAGCCATTCTCATAAGCTGTCTGGTCATTTTTCTCTTTGCTTCCCTCTATCTCTTCGTCCCTCAATTTTTCCAGTTGTTACAATATATTCCAGTTGTTCTCTTCTCATTACATGGCCAAAAAATTATGATTGTTTCTTACTAATATTGGAAATTAGCTCTCCTTTTGCTTTGACCTCTTTCAGAACACTTTCATTACTCTTCTCAGCTGTCCATGGTATTCTCAACATCCTTCTGTAAAACCACATTTCTACAGACTCCAGTGGTTTTCTTATTTGTTGTCCTATTGTCCTAAAATTGATGACCTAAAAGACATCACCTCAGTGCAAAATAAAGACAAGTGGAACAATATTAAAACAGGTAAATAAATTTCAATATTTGGGAACTTTGTTAACCTAAGATGTACAAAAGAGGTGAGATGCAGAATGGTTCAGGCAAAAGCAGCTTTCCAAAAAATTAGGAAAATACTATGCAATCCATTTTTGACAATAGAAATAAGAAAAAAAGAGTTCTTAAATGTTATATAGAGCCAGTCTTAACATATGGATGCGAATCATGGACAATAAGACAACAGACTAGAAAATCACTGGAGTCTGTAGAAATGTGGTTTTACAGAAGAATGTTGAGAGTACCATGGACAGCTAAGAAGAGTAATGAAAATGTTCTGAAAGAGGTCAAAGCAAAAAGAGTGCTAATTTCCAATATTTGGAAGAGACAATCATCATTTTTTGGCCATGTAATGAGAAGAGAACAACTGGAATATATTGTAACAACAGGAAAAATTGAGGGACGAAGAGATAGAGGGAAACAAAGAGAAAAAAAAAATAACAGACTGCTTAAGAGAATGGCTTGGCAGAAAGTCAAAAAAAGAAATGATAAATAGCTGCCGAGATCGAAAATTGTGGAGAGACATGATCACCTACGCCAGTAGGCACGGCACTTGATGATGATGATGATGATGATGTCCTATTGTCCATGATTCACATCCATATGTTAAGACTGGCTCTACATAATATTTAAGAACTTTTTTTCTTGTGTCTATTGTCAAAAATATCAAAAGCAAGAGGAGCTTTCCTTGCATTGGGAAACATTTGGAAATCCAAAGAAATTAGGCTAAATACTAAAATAAAAATTGTCAACTTAAATGTTAAGGCGGTCCTATTATATGGCTGTGAAACATGGAGAACAACAAAATTGACAATCACGAAGATACAGACTTTCATTAATGGATGCTTACGCAGAATAAAAGAATGGAAATGGCAGAACAAAATCACTAACATAGAATTATGGAAATATACCAGTCAAACACCAGTGGATAAAGAGATACAGCAAAGACGATGGCGCTGGATAGGACACGCACTACGGAAGCCAACTGAGAGTATTACACAACAGGCCCGTTTTTGGAATCCCCTGGGGATTTCAAGGAATTCGTGGAGAAGACAGATAGAAGCAGAGATGAAGATGATGGGGAAGACATGGAATGATCTTAAAAGAATGACAAAAAAAAACAGAACGACTTGGAAAGTGTTTGTTGAAGACCTACGCTCCACTGGGAGCTAAAAAGATAGTAGATTGTCAAAAATGGATTGCATAGTATCTTCTCAATTTTTTTAAAGCTGCATTTGCCTGAGCCATTCTGCACCTCACCTCTTTTGTACATCTTCCGTCTGAGGTTAACAAAGTTCCCAAATATTTAAATTTTGTTACCTGTTTTAATATTGTTCCAATATATATATATATATATATATATATATATATATATATATATATATATATATATATATATATGTATATATATATATATATATATATTACATATATAGTTTTAATATTGATACAGTATTGAGACAATATTCAGACATTGTTTCAATTTACTTGTGACAGAATTAAAAAAAAAAGACTTATACAAGTAGTAAATGACGTGATGCAAACAAGAAGTCTCGAAATTCAAAAAAAGTAGAACATTGCTTGAGAGATGTAGGTCGTGACGTCAGCACAAATGAACTCCTGTGTCAGAACATTCGTCCTGGTAGTGCTGCTGTTGGAAGCATCGTTACTGTAGTCTCTGTGTATGGAGATGTGGTCATTTACCGTAAGTTTATTCTGTGGAAAAAAATATACAAATTATAGACAGACAGACAAAGAGCGAGAGAGAGGGACAGACAGACAGATAGACAGACAGACAGACACAGAGAGAGAGACAGACAGACAGAGAGAGAGACAGACAGACAGATAGACAGACAGAGAGAGACAGACAGACAGATAGACAGACAGAGAGAGACAGACAGACAGACAGGCATACAGACAGATAGATAGATAGATAGATAGATAGATAGATAGATAGATAGATAGATAGATAGATAGATAGATAGATAGATAGATAGATAGATAGATAGATAGATAGATAGATAGATAGATAGATAGATAGATAGATAGATAGATAGATAGATAGATAGATAGATAGATAGATAGATAGATAGATAGATAGATAGATAGATAGATAGATAGATAGATAGATAGATAGATAGATAGATAGATAGATAGATAGATAGATAGATAGATAGATAGATAGATAGATAGATAGATAGATAGATAGATAGATAGATCTAACAGTGAATCGTTACAGTCCCAGGAATTACCAGAGATGAGTGTAGCAACAGCCAGGCAGCAGATAATGGTGCCCACAATCAAACCATCCCTTAGAAGTCTGCTTGGTGAGAAGCGACTATTTCCATTCTTTGGTTTTTCTGTATATTCAGTCTCTGTTTCTGTTGTAGAGGCATTTATTCCAGTCAGTGTTTCTGTTGTAGAGGCATTTATTCCAGTCAGTGTTTCTGTTGTAGAGGCATTTATTCCAGTCAGTGTTTCTGTTGTAGGGGCATTTATTCCAGTCAGTGTTTCTGTTGTAGAGGCATATTTGGTTGTTGATGTTTGTGCTGAAAATGAATTTTAATGCTAAATTTATTACGAGGAATGAACACAAAGACGATTCAACATACACACGTATAGACTTAATACCAAAAAAAAGGCGTGAGACGGCATTAGACAGTATCTTTTAATAGACGATGACGTTTTAGCGGGTATTACATCATAGTGTTAGGATAATAAGCTCATTCTATGACAAGCCAGCCTAAGAAAGATAGTTAAGCCTTAGACAGTGAGAGTTAATATTTAAATTATTCTATTCGGCAAGTGAGTTTCCCTGTTGTGAGGTGAATTATCTTCAAGTAAATAGTTCCCTCCCCTACCTTGCTAGGCGTGTTGAGAACGTGGTTTTGGTGACCTATTTGTCCACCACCACGGCACATTTTTGTGTGATGTGGTAGGCATCAAACATCTGACACACAATAAACAAGCCAGTAAAATTAATATTACTGTGGTAGTGCTTCATCTTGAAGGCAACATAAGGTTGCAAATCGTGGATAATCTCAGAAACAGCACGGAAAAAAGCAAACGATAAAATGGGAAATTAAAATACTTTGACCACGAGAAAAGATACAGGATAGGAAGACTAATAAAGTAAAGGATGGCTCTTGGAAATACGATACAGACCAAGAAGCAGTTGGCAGATCAAGAAAAATTGTGGTTTCAAAACATCAAGAAAGTCATGAACATGATAACAAAAGAAGTGGATGACCCGACAAAAGACAGATTCTTTCAGACGGGATGTGGTGAAAGCAACGTTCTGCAAATGACATCTCCGATCTGCTGTCGGTATATCGCCAGCCCGTTTGTCATCATCAACATCATCAACAAGTACCGGGCCTGCTGTCGAAAGTGAATATGTTTCTCCACAACTTTCAATCTCGACAGTTATTTATCATTTCTGTTGTTGACCTTCTGCTAAGCCATTCTCTTAAGCTGTCTGGTATCTTTTCTCTTTGCTTCCCTCATCTATTCATCCCACAATTTTCCCAGTTGTTACAATATATTTCAGCTGTTCTCTTCTCATTTCTTGGCCAAAAAATGGTGATTGTTTCTTCCTAATATTGAAAATTAGCTCTCTTTTTTGCTTTTGGCCTGTTTCAGAACGTTTTCATTACTCTTATTCTCAACATTCTTATGTAATACCACATTTTCTACAAACTCCAGTGATTTTCTTGTCTGTTGTCCTGTTGTCCATGATTCATATCCATATGGTAAGACTGGATCTACATAACATTTTAGAATTCTTTTTCTTGTTTCTAATGTCAAAAATGGATTACATAGTATCTTCCTAAAGTTTTAAAGCTGCTTTTGCATGGGCCATTCTGAATCTAACCTCTGTTGTGCATCTATCATCTGAGGTTATCAATATTTCCAAATATTAAAATTCATTTACCTGTTTTAATTAATTGTTCCACTTGTCTTTATTGTGCACTGATGTGATGCCTTATTTTTTGTTGTGACCATTACTTCTGTGTTTTTTATATTAACGCTGAATCCTTTATTTTTGCTTTCTCTCACTATAATGTCTAACATTTCATGTAACTCATTTTCACTTTTAGCGATTAAGACTGTATCATCAGCATACCTTAGATTATATATATTATGGCCTACGATTGTTATTCCAGGCATGCCCCTTACGGATCTTAATATAATCTCACTATATATATTGAACAAATCTGGTGACAGCACACAACCTTGCCTAACACCCTGTTTTATTTGCTGAAACATAAGCCGTTTATACTACCTAAAAAAAAATTATTATAGCCATTACAAGAAGTTGGGTGTACCTCGCAGCTATGTCGGTCCGAAAAAGAAAATCTGCCACTTCTGGTAATAGAACTCTGAAACTTATGATTAGCAAGCGAGCACACTAACAACTCAGCCACCGAGGGGATGTATTTGTCAACTGTGAGAGTTGCACTCATATAAATGACCATTTTTCCTGACATAGGCCTAGCGCCTTAACGGATAAGAGATATCAACTTGATAAAGGGCATCAGGAGAGGATAACTTCTGACATTTGTTGCATTAGATTATACAATATCAACGGCTGTTTGTGGATGATATTTTAGTAGTCTTGGTAATTTTGTTTCATTTCTCAAACATGACTTGAGTATCATTCTGTTATAGTACATTAAACATAATAACAAGAGATGCTATAACTGAATATTAAAAACAAATCTTTTTGGTTAAAATATTGTTATGTTACACAAGAAAGGGTAAAGGTAGTCACATTTTGAAATATTTATTTCCACGAACATTATTGGACAAAATATCAATAACATACAAGTGAGCTGTTCAAGAACATTAATATTTTAGTGCAGTGTTATAAATTTGAACCACTCGAAAAAGGTTTCAATCTCTAGAATAAGCTGAATATTGTTTTCTCTTGACATCTTCATTTATACATTTAAAATCATTTTTATGATTGCAACTAAAATACTACTTTCAGATTGAACCAACAGCCGTGTATCGTATCCGTCACAGAGTGGTTCTGGTAACGAGATGAGACCTCTAAGATATGTAGAAGGCTGTGATTGTAGAGAAGCAAAGAGTAAAAGATTGTGAACTGACAGCTGACCTCTGTCGTCTTGGTGATCCAGAATTTAACTGAACTACCTTTACGATATTTACCTCACACAGTTGTTTGTCAGTGATACTTTAGTTGATAGTTCGTGTGTGTTATTTATTCTCAAGAAGATAGAATTCACATATTCCTTCTGTTATACATTTAAAGTGATTCAGCGAGACTGTATCTTTTGTGGTTAAAAATTGAATATTTCATACCTTGAAGTTCTCAAATGTCTCAAACAGTAGTCTCTATGTAAAGGTAAAGGTAAAGGTAAAGTACGAGACTTGAACCGGCGTCTTAGCACGCGAGTATATACCCATATGTGCTCGGCCGCCTATCCAGAAATGTTCGGATATTTCTGTATAGTGTAGCCTCAAGCATCGAAACTCAGATGCGAAGCGACATTCCTCACCTTCCCAGGATAATATACCCTGGTACCCATTTCTGCCAACGGCTGGGTCGACCGTGGGGGTATTTTTTTTATTCCAACCACGAGTACAATTCACACTGCTCCCAGCGGGAATTGAACACGGGTTGTCCGAACGTCGGTAGTCTAGTCGGGTGGTTTTCCCAACTAGGCTACCGAGGCCCCCGAAGTCTCTATGTTACCTCCTTTAACTAATAAATTATCATTACGACATTAAATATTTGCTTTAACTAGAAATTAGATTTTTTGTGAGTGGTGTCTCAAATTGAAACCACTTTAATAAAATGTAAAGTTGAAGCATAAATGGAATGTACTAGAATCAAAACATCTTCATTTATAAATGTTACATTTCTAAGATGAGAACTAATATGCTATTTTGAGCTGACAACGAACAACTGTGCTCATCTCTTGAAGCTGCAATGAGGTATATAGGGTAGGAGAATAAAGGCAGAGCAGAGAGAACGGATGGAATCAAATAAAAGTAAACCTAACGGAAGACAGTGGAAACAGAGATGGAAAGTATATGCCAGACATAGGGCACACAGTAAAGGGTGGCCACAGACAGTACGAAGTGGTTGAACTTTGCTGCTGATTTACTAGACGTTACAAGAGTTACAAACATTTACTGTTCGGACTTTGCCACAAAAATAGGAGAGATGATAATAAAGTGCATGATAACATATGTTCTAGTACTTACTAGGGGCTCTAACTGTTACATTAACATGTCTTTCAGCAGTTTTGTCTGTACCGTTGGGTAAAATGTAAACAATTCGACAGTAGTAGAGCCCACCATCCTCAAGCTTTGTATCACCAATTCTCAACTCCATTAGCATAGAGTTCACGTTGTTTACACCATTATTGGCTCCAGTAGAATTGTAGCTCCAGTTTCTTCCATCAGCATTGGACTAAACAAAAATAAATGCATGGGAATAATAAACATTGTATAATACATTCAACAGAATGAGATAGTCTCATCATCTTCTTCTTCCTTTCAGCTCCTTGTGGAGCATAGGTCTTCAACAAATACATTCCAAGCCGTCCTGTTTCTTATTACTCTTTTAAGATCGTACCATGTCCTCCCCACCTTCTTCAGCTCTGCTATCACCTGACTTCTCAAAGAATAATTTAGCTTTCCTCTTTGCCTTCTCCCCTGGGGATTCCAAAATAATGACTTGTAGCATAATACTCTTTATAGACAGAACAAGAAAACAATTCTTGTAATCAGGGATGTCAAAGCGTGTTTTAGAGAGCCGCTATATTTGGTTTGACCGTCATCTTCGTATTTACTCCATCACCAATAAGTTAAATCGTCATCCCAACGTTGTGCTGCCAATGCCAGTCCTGGACTCTGGCTCATGAATGTCAAGAACTATCACCTCTACCGAGATGAAATAGGTTAGATCTATGACAGGAAACAGCCTGAGAGATCGGATCAGAAATAAAGACCTGATTAAAAAAAACTGAAAATAATTCTCGCCACAGAATGCATAATGAAGTAACAGTTAAAAATGGTTTGATGACGTGATAAGACAGAAAGTCCAAAAAATAACACAACAAACTTTAACATAACTAACTTTAAATAAACTTTGCGAGAACACCAAACTCAAGGGTCGATTAGAAAAAAAGATGATTCATAGAATAGTAGAAACCCTGGAAAACATAACAGCAGCGGAGGCCAACATTTTATCTCTCCTCCCGCTGAAAGTAAAATTTATAAGGAAAGAAGTAGAAGAAGCATATCATTATGCTCATGTAATGTCCTTGGGCATTCAGAACTCTTACTCAAGTATCTCAACACGGCTCACAAACTTCTTAACACCGGCGGAAACCCCAAAGATAATTTAAGAAAACTTGCTTTTTTTCTATGAAAGATTTCAAGGAATTTTGATTTTTTGTTTTTACAATTTTTTAAAGACAGTGGTATAGAGGCTACTATTTCGACTGAAAAGATTCGTTTGAAGTTTTCGATTTGAACGATGACCTCCATTTTATTCTCCAGCTCCGGTATGATCAGGTACTCGATTTCGTGTACTTCTGCTAGACCATAAATTAATGGTCCAGAGGTCAGTGGATCAGGGTCAGCGGAAACATTGGGTCAGCTTCATTTCATATCACACAAACAACAGAGCTCAGGCTAATTATAGTTGAAGATGTTCGTTCGATCGAATGGGCACAGCGATATTCCAAACAACACATTAATGTTGTCTTTTACCGCGTCTCTACAAACAGGACGAGCATCTTTAAGTCATAAAGAAGATAAGATGTTTCGACACTTGTCAATGGTGTTCTTGGAGATTGAGCGGTTTAAGAAGGAACGGATCAAAGTGTCTTTGTAGAGAAGGACACGGTTTTATGCAATTGTCTTATGTACCTGTCTAGAAACAAAAGGGCAACGAAGACCTACCGGAGTCTGAAAGCAAGAATCCATCCACACAGTACATGAACTATAGATTATTCTTACAGTTTTAGTTTTGCTGAAATCTAACATCTACATTATAAATCAAAGTGAGATATAATGCTTTATACAGCACACACTGTAAACACAAACATTACATGTGATGGGTTACCTGTGCAGAAGGTTTGCTATTTCTTACATGATTCATTACTGGATACCTTCAATTATCTTACTTGTTTGAACACATCCTGGCGAAATACTTCAAGATATCAAGTATGAAACATGTTCATAGGTGTTCAGATCCCCTCCTCTGCAAGCCCAGCAGTGTCCAGCGGCAGACGACTCCAGTTCTGTGTTGGTTGATAAGTCTTCTTACACTGCTACTGCGTTCCGCGTTTATGGTTGTGCCCATCTTAACTCCCATCTCTTTCATCCGAAGGAGTGACGTGGACTCATGGTTGTCGATGTCTTGTGCCTTCCCACAACTCAGAGAGCATTGATGATGTCCACCGATCCACTGGTTGACCGTCTTCAACGACAACGCAGCTAGCCAACCTCTCCCGTTTACATTTCCTCGTACTTCCGCATGTCCAGGGACGTAGACAAAGGTGACCTTACGTATTTTTTACTTCTGCACTCGTATCCACGTTACTCCTCCCAGCGGGAATCGAACACAGGTTGTCCGAACGTCGGTAGTCCAGTCAGGTCTTTTCCCAACTTGACAACGATTGTTTCCTTATATATATTCTATGGTGGGGGCTGTTCCTAGCTTTTTTCTCAGTTCTTCATTTCTGATCTCATCTCTCAGACTGTTTCATGTTATTCGTCTAACACATTTCATCTCTGTAGAGATTATGTTTCTTATTGTTCTTGCATCTAGGGTCCAGGTCTGGAATTGGTAGCACAACGTTGGGATGAAGATTGTATTGTATAGTGCTCGTTTTGCTTCCAGAGTTATGTCCTTGTTGGACAATATTGGTTATAACTGTCCGATGATTTGACAACAAGCTTTGTTGCATCTTGATTCTATCTCTGCTGTTTGAGAATTATCGTTTGTCATTAGACTTCCTAGGTATTTGAATTCCTCTACTTGTTTTAGTTGTCTGCCTGCTATAGTTATGTTGATGTTCATGACTTCTGTTTTGTTGATGATTATTTTCATGTTGTATTTTGTGCCTGAGCCGTTGAGTTTGTTTAAGTGTTCTTGTAGGTCTTCTATTGGTTCATGTATTAGTGCCTGATCGTCTGCAAATAAAAGCTCGTTGATCTCCTGTGCCTCTGATGGGTTGGCATATATAGTCCATGTATGTAATAAACAGTAGGGGTGATAGTACGCACCCCTGTTTTATGTACGCACCCCTGTTTTTAAGTGGTCTATGTAGCCTGCTGCTGTTCTGACCCTGCAGCTGCTTTTGATGTAGAGACTTTTAATTAGGTTAGTTAGACGATGGCTTACTCCGTATGTTGTTAGTGTCTCCCACAGTTGTTCTCTGTTTACTCTGTCGAATGCTTTTTCCTGGTCAATGAAGGCTATTTTTTTCTGGTTTTTTTTCGGAACCCCATTTGAGAATCGCTTAACTGTAGTTCTATTATTGGTCTCAGCCTTTTTTCCAAGATTTTGGCGTATAGCTTTCCTACATGGCTGAGAAGAGATATACCTCTATATTGATTGCAGTCTCTTTTGCTGCCTATCTTATTCCATATTGGTATGATGATTGCCTGTTGCCAGTCTTCTGGGGCTTGTTGTTGGTGCCATGCTCCATTAAATATTCTGTGCAGCCATTGCATTCCTGTTTCTTTTGCTGCTGCTATTATTTATATTTGTATGTTATCTATCCCCGGTGCTTTATTTCTTGGAGCATATTTGATTACTTCTTCGATTTCCTCTTCCATGATGTTGGGTTCAGTATTTGTGAGTTCTAGCGTGGTTTTTGTTGTCTTATTGGTACTTGGTATGTTTAACAGGTCTTCAAAATATTCTTTCCATCTCTGTTGCATACGTTGGTTATTTGATATTGGCTGTCCGTCTTTGTCATTTATCAGCTCAGTAGGATCATGGTTTAAATTTTCTCGCTCTTGTGACTTTTACTCTTTTGTAGAAATCTCGTGTGGCTGTCTTGAAGTCCCTGCTCATGTTTTGTCCGAATTCTGTCCAATTCTTTTGCTTAGCTTCTTTGATCAACATTTTAACTCTTTTTCGAACTAAGGCATATTTTTCATATTTCTCTTGATTCTTGTTCTCCCTCCAATTGTTAAAAAGTTTCTACTTTTCTTTAATTGCTTCTCTGATTGTTTCGTTCCACCACGGGGTGCTCTTTTTCCGTTCTCTTGTTCTTAGCTTCGTTCCACAAACTGTTTTAGTGATGTTGGTTACTGTTTCTTTAAATTGTTTCCAATCTTCTTATACTGTGCATACTTCGTTAGGGAGTTTCTTGAATTCCTCTGTTAGTTTTTCTTTTAGGGTTTTCCTTGATTCTTGATCTTTTAATTGTTTTATTTTTATTGTTTGTTCTTTTCGCTTCTTTTGTTTGTTTTCGTTTGTTCTCTTTATTTTTGGCTGTCTTAGTGTAATCATAACCATCTTGTGGTCCGTGTCGTCTGTAATATTTGGGATTGCTCTACTGTCGGTTACTCTTTTCTTGTTCTGTTGTCTGTTAGTATAAAATATATCTGGCTTCTGCATGTTATGTCATTCCATTTGTACCAGGTGTATACTTGCGACTCTTTGTGTTTGAAGAATGTGTTGGTGATAAATAAATAATTTTCATTGCATAGTTTTGCTCCATTTTCGTTTATTTCAGCTGTTTTATCGCCAAAGGGTCCTAAGATATCAATGATCTCACAGTTGCGTTTCCTAAGCCTTCCATTAAAATTTCCCATCACTAACATGTCGTCGCTTTCGTCAATCTTGTTAATGATTTCACTCAGTGTGTCGTAGAATTCTTCGCTGTCTTTTTCATTGTTGTTGCATGGGGCATATATTTAAATGTAATTTGTTTTTTCGATCGTCTTCTAGTAGTTTAATTGTGATAATTCTTTCTGAATGGTATTTTATTTCTAGAATGTTCTTTGCGTGTTCTGAGTCGATGATAAAACCTACTCCATGTGTTGCTCTTTCTGTGTTGTCGACTCCTGAGAATATTTTCGTGTAGTTCATGTGTGTTTTCTTTATCTCTTGTCATTTTACTCTGGTGTCCGCTAATCCTAGTATTTTAATTTTCCTTTTTGCCATTTCTTCTATAAGTTCGACTATTTCATCTTATTTCCTCCAAATTTCCATTTGCCACAAAATATTCCATCGTTTCTATTCTGATTACTGCCGATTATAAACACATTTTTGTGGCCTTGGAAGATATTTGCCTGTTGTCAAATTGTCTAGAATTAACCCTCATTCGTCATGACTTGTCTAGAATTAACCCTCATTCGTCATGACTGCTTCCACATTTCACAGGGAAACAAATTCTTCCGTTAAGGTGTCAGCAAAGGCAGACATAAAATTAATGTAGGTAAAAACATCACATAAAAAATAAACAATTAACTTTACCATGTCTACTATCATTAATTCAAGTTCTACAAGAAGTTAATTACCAGCGTGGTTGATGGTATGTCTTTGGGTACACGAGATTTGTATAGCAATATTTCATATCCAATATTATAACTTATGGACAGATTCCTTGAGATTTGCATTCTGTCTATATATGTGGCAGCTATTAGAGGATTCGTCATAAACCCCGTGGCACCTATTACAGGATTCTTCATATACCTTGAACCACAGTAAACAGTGAAGTACTGACCAACTGATAATGGTGGACTTGGTACAACCATTGCTTGCTGACTTCTAACTGTGGAAATGATAGAACATTGATATTTATTTGTGGTGAAAGATGTACAACAGAGGAAAAAAAATAATGTTGAAAAGCTGAAGGACACATTCTCTGGTCTTGATTGTAGTCACCAGTAAATGAAAGACTCGACCTCGCAACACACAATGTAGATGGGGGCGTTCATTCCTTGCCAACATATATAGAGATGCATGCAAGATGATAGTTATTACAGCTCGCTGTTTATATACTAATGTTTCGTCCTTAGTTGCCATAAATGTTTGTCCTTTATTCCCTTATGTTTCTCTAATTTCATAATTCGGTCGCTATTAATCAAATTGTTGTCATCCTCATCGATGCAAGGTCAGTAATACAAACAATGTAAGGCCTGATATAGGACAGACATATTCAAAAGAAAAATACAAGAAAATATGAGCGCTGTTAGAAAAGACAGAAACAGATTGTAGTGAATACAAACATGCTGTGGCATTACTTGGAGCGAGATGGCAAATGAACTCTCAAAAGCTTTTGATAGCATTCAATAGTCCAACCAAGGCCAGAGTCTCAAATAAGTAACGACAATCCTGAAACAAGCTAGTAAAATAGTAGAGTGAGAGCTGCATGAAAAAATAAAGAGCTACAACAAGACAGATTAAATCATTTTCGGGAAGGCAAATCAGACATAAGCAGACCAAGATATTCAAACACAAAATATGCTACAGTGATTACAGAGCAAACATACACACAAGGATCCATTGACTTCTCAACATGTGATTACAGAGCATCTAGACAAACTTCAGTATTCTTGTTCGTAATCTATACTGGAAAGAAAAGGAGACGCAATACTTCATCCAATAAAGCGTCGTATGATTTATCTTCATATTCTGACAGTACAGAACTGTTCTTTGTTTATTGTGAAGTAAAGATACTATTCCTACACCTTTCAATGTGACAGTCATTAATCTAACAGCTAATCCAATAACGCGTGTTATTCATCGTGCTAATAGCAATAGTTTTTACAATGTTTCATTCACTATTGCGATATCTTTTACAATAAGTGTCATTCTATTCAATAGCTTCGTTCGTTCGCTTTCGTCAGCTTTGATCTCTGACGAAGTCCCACCCACTCAATTTTGTGGGACTGAATTTTGCGTGTAAAGTCTGTTTTATCCCATTACAGGATGCCCCTCGCCATGCAGGCAGATTTACTCCGACTTCAGAGGTACTAATTTTTAGGGAATTAGTAAAACCCAGGTGTCCTCGCCAGGGTACGAACCCCGGCTGTTGCCGTGGTAAGCCAACCGCCTATCGATTGCGCTAACCGGACACCCCATTCAATAGCTTCAATAACGTGTGTCATTCACTACTGCAATATCTTTTACAAGTTTCATTCATCTATCCAATAGCTTTAACAACGTGTCATTCACTTATCCAATAACTTACTTCCACATGTGTAATTCACCATTCATTCATTGGGTGCCGTCTCCACATTGAAGGCTGACCACCATGTAGTAATTTATCATGATGGTGCATGTTGTCGTAGATTACCTGTCCACTTTTTGATGATATCTGTCCACTTTAGTCTTGGTCTGCACCTTGCTCGTCAGCCTTATACCTTCTATTCCGAGATGACTTTTAAAGGTGTATCAGGTCTCTTCACATGTCCAAAAAAGTTTCAGTTTTTTTTTTTCGAATTTTGTTAAGTAGATTTTTTTTTTTCATTTTCAGCTGATTCAGAACTTCCTTCATTGTCTATTTTACCTTCCACCCAATTCTCCCCATTTTTCCATAGACCCACTTTTCAAAGACTTAAAATGTTCTTCTCTGTTTTTTTATTTAATGTAAATGTTTTTGCACCATTCATGAATTTTGAGTAAATATATAATTGTGCTTTCTGTAGTTTCATTTCTTATATTATTTGCTTTGATTTGAGTATATATTATACATGTTATTAATATTACTTTTAGGGATTCCTATTCATTTGTTTCTTTCTTTCTTACAGTTTCCTTCATATGTTATAATATGTTTTATATGATTTCTATATTCTTCAACTATTTCTGTTTCTCCATCTACTTTAATATGTCCTTATTACTCTCCATCTACTTTAATATGTGCTAATTATCATAATTTTAATCTTTTTATGGTGCAGTTTAATACAATGACTTTACAACACTAAACCTTATGAGCCATGTCACAAAAATCTTGCTAAAAGTTATACAAGAAAGGATTCAGAATAAAAACAATACTAAATTAGATGAGCAGCAATTTGGATTTAGGAAAAATAGTGGGACAAAAGAAACTATATTCTACATGAGAACATTAATCGAAAAGTACACAGAAGTAAAGAAACCAATATGTGCCTGTTTCATAGACTACACCAATGCTTTTGATAGAATACACTACAAACAACTTATAGAATGCCTAAAAGAGATATATCTAGATGAGATGGACATATGTAATCTATACTGGGAGCAAACAGCAATATTGAGATACAACAAAGAGAATTCTACACCCATTAATATAATAAGAAGAATAAGACAGATGCATCCTATCACCAAGCTTGTTCAGGCTATACACTGAGCACATCTTTAAAAACATCACAGAGATGCCAGGTCTGCAAATTAATGGGAAGATAATCAATAACCTAAAATATGCTGATGATACTGTATTACTAGCTGATAATCCTAAAGATCTACAACAATTACTTAATGAAATAAAAACAACAAGCTAAATTATGGACTAGATATGAATATCAAAAAGACTAAAACTATGATCATAAACAAAGAAAATACTCAAAACCCACAAATGGATATCAAAATTGAAGAAATAGACCTGGAGACAGTTCAGAACTACAACTACCTTGGACATACTATAACCAGTGATGGAAAATATAAAACTGACATAAACAAAAGAATAGGAATGGCAAAAAGTAATTTTAATGTAATGAAGAACATACTAACATCAAAACAAATAACACCAGGGCTAAAACTAATAATAGCAAAATGTTACATCTTCTCAATATTCCTATATGGTGCAGAAACGTGGACATTAGACAAGAAAACAGAACAGAGAATTAAAGCCTTTGAAATGTGGATATATAGAGGATTAGGTAGAATTGTATGGAAGGGAAAAGAACGATGAAGTCTTAAAATAACTAAAAATGAAAAGAGAAATACTAAACACAATTCAAACAAGACAAATGCGATTTTTGGGCCATGTTAAAAGATACAACAGCCTAATAAAAGTAATCCTGGAGGGGAAAATACAAGGTAAAAGAGGCAGAGGCAGACCAAGACTAACATGGGTGAGTAACATCAAAAGAAGAACCAACCAGCCTATGATAATCTGCACCATCAAAGAAAGAGACAGAGCATAATGGTGCTCCATGATAGCCAACCTTCGATGAGGAGATGGCACTTGATGATGATAATGAATTTTTTAAATATCTATATCCAATCCATATTCTTTGCTTGTCTTGTTTATTTTGTTTACTGGTTTTTGTAGGACTTCTGAGTTTTCTGTCAAATGGTGTGATCAGCATATCTTAGATTATTGGTTATGCATCCATTGATGTTTAGTCCTGGCATCGCCATGGTGTCCTTAAAGATCTGCTCAGTTTATAAATTAAATAGACATGATAATATAATGCATCCCTATTTGACTCCTCTTGTGTATCAATAATACGCTGGCCTGGACACTTACTTCCGTGTGAAAGATGACAACCTATCAAAGGATATACTTTACGGGCAACTATCAAATGGAAAAGAACTAGGGTGCGCTCAAAACTTCGATTTAGAGACGGTTGTAAACGTGACATGAAGACTCTCTATTAATTACATAGCAGTATTATGTCCGCATTATCCAGATATTTATCTTTCAGGGAGAATTACCACAAAAAAAAATAGAAAAAATGGTATGGTAAAAGCTTTACGTAAATTATAGACGACACAAACTTGAACGACGTTTCGGCTCACATGCCTTCAGCAGGAACAAACAAACAACACACACAATTGTATAATTAAATAAAACTAATCCTACATAGCTAAATAGTAATGAAACATCCAAAACAAAATAACCGAAACTGGTTTAAGAAGCGAAAAGTTTCATCCCTGTATTGTGGACAATGACCAGAATGAGAAAGGAGGATTCGCGGGCGTGCGCTGTAAATACTCTGCTAGTCATAGGGTCAAAAATGAGTATAGGGTTCTAAAAATATGTGAGTGGGGAAACACTGTCTAGGTTACTGTTAGGACACTGACAATGTCTATAAGAATATAAGAGCCCACACACATATGTATACACACACATTTATATATATATATATATGCCTATACCTACACCCATGCATATGAAAACATACATGAATATACAAACCAATACAATGAAAAAATTATATATGTAAAAATGGTCGCATAACGCCCACATAACCAGAAGAGTACACACCGAAGTCAGTGTGCATATAAAAAGAATAATGTATAGAACAGAAGAATAACAGGTGCTCGAAAGGAGGAAAGAATGAGATTTCTGAGAGTGGGGTACACTAAAAAATAGATGAAAGGTAAATAGCACAGACAAAGGAGGTATAGGAGACCACTGAAGTATCACAGTGGGTTCTAGTGGAGGTGAGCTCCAAAGGGAAAATATGTGTATGAGTGAGATACATTCATGCATCGAGGGGTCAGCGAACCTAATTAGACTATAAGGCGATTCTCCAAAGCAAACCGCCTACGATCGCCAGAGTGGCAAAGGACAATACCAGTGATACAGATGTCGTCTTTGACCTTGTGGTCTGAGGAATTGTTAATCTTTCAGGCACTGTAGTTGTTTATAATGTATTCTGTCAAAGGTTTTGGTGTATTCTATGAAACATGTGCAAATTTGTTTGTTTACTTCTGTTTTTTTTTCTATTAACATTCTCATGTAGATGATGGCTTCTCTTATGCCACTGTTCTTTCTAAATCCATATTGTTGTTCTGTTAATTCAATATTGATTTTATTTTGAGTTCTTCCCTGTATAACGTTAATTTATAGCTTTATATTTTTTTTCTATTTATAGCTTTCTCTACTTCAGACTTTGAGATTTCGTAACCTGACATACACCTTATGGTTGGTTTCTTCTCTCATCTTCAAACAATTCTGTTATATATACCTGCCCTCTATTGATCATATATTTACTGTCTGTTACATTTCTACATTTTTAAAATTACATTACATATCTTTACTTTTTAAAAATCTTGTTGGTCATTCTTTTTATGTCTGTGTGCATTACTTTAAAATCTGTTTACTTTCAATGGTTTCTATATCCTAACAACTTTGATTGAGCTAGACCTCTTTTGCCTGTGTGTACATATTGCGTATTTCGTTATCTATTTTGGTGTATTGGCTAGTGTTCTTTGACGGCCTTCTTTTATCCATTTTTTTCCTACTATAGCTTCAGTCATCCATTTTTGTTTCTAGATCTTTTATTTTTTAGCTAAAACGTTGTTGGATTTTGGTTTGCTTTACTTTATTCATTTCATCCAGCCTTAACTGGGTACCGGATTTTTTTATCTGAGAAAGTAAAGAGGCACGGGCGTAATACCGAACACATTACCCCAAAAATCATGTGCGGAAGCTCTGTAACAATTATGGTCACTAACATCATATTCCCTATAGACCACTTGGCGTGTAGGGGGCTCTTTTCTTTAATTTTTACTTTTACTTTTACTTTAATAATTGCCATTTGATTGTCACTTTTTCATCAGGATTTTCCCTTCTGTTTTGCTCGATTCCTTCCTCTAACAATTATGGTATGTATTTTTTACTTGTATTTTATAAATATGTTGTTGTTGAATTTCTGTTTTACTTGAACTGTTTTGTCCAGTGGTATTATTTATGTGTTATTCTGTATAATTCTCTTTAGTTTTATTTTCATTTTGAACATAACAGGGTTGCGATGTGATTTAATATCAGCTGCTGGATGTGTGTTGGCTTGTGCAACGCTGTTTCTAACTCTGTCCTTGATCCCGTATGTTCTAAATATTATATTTCACTATATTGCTTGGTTACCTATACTCTAATGACTTTAGATATATTTATGTGAATTGTGAGTTTCATATCGTCATATAACATAATATAGATTTGGTATTGGGAAACAAGTCTAGACTTAACAGATATCAGTTGATGTAAGACATAGAGAGGGAAAATGTAGTACTTGAAGGCGATGGATTAAACAAGGGCAGGCATCTTGATGAGCACTATTCAGTGGACACTACATACATTTGTTCGGAGAACGTCATTTTCCCTCGACGCTGAAAGGTAATAGATGCAGGGGCAAGTAAACGTGAGTTGATGCATGTACTTTCTGTTTGTGCAGTCGAGAACAGCTCACACAGTTTTTGTTCTACATGTGTTCTAACCGTCCACACTGTCTGCTGGACAGCCCATACATCGTCACGGACATGACCAACTTATATTTCAATAGTCGAAATAATGTTTGCCTCAGCTGTGCGGCCGAACTTTCTGCAGCCGTTAGACATAGGAATCATTGATTGCTGGTATAGCAACGGAATAAGGAACGGTAATAATTAACAGGTAGTTCGTTTCTCTCCTTCCTTTTATCCTTCACAAATGCCTTCATCATTATCAGTTGATCATGTTTCCCCACAACTTTTAATCATTTCAGTTGCTTATAATTTCTGCTGTTAATTTAGTACCAAATCATTATCTTAAAAAATATGTAATTCTTTCTCTCTTTTTTATATTATCTACATATCTTTCTCTATATTATATTTTCTATATTTTTTTTCCACATTTGTTACAAGTTATCACAGACTAAAGCTAACGAGGCCACCACAAAGTAAGAGCTCGACACTCTTCTAGGACATTATGAAAAGGGAAAGTTGAACAATTTAGTTGCAACTGGCAAAGTACCAGGAAAAAGATATCGTGGACGACAAGGAAGAAGATACTACTTAGAATGATGTCGCATCATGTTAAACATCCAACAACAGAGTTGATACAGTACACTGTTGACCTAGAATTGTGGAAGGACATGATCGCCTACGCTAGCCAGTGCGATATATGATGATGATGTTACAGTAAGTATTCCAACTATTCCATTCTCATTGCAGGACACAAAAGTAACGATTGTTTTCAGACAATTTGGACAAGAAGATTTCCTTTTAATTTGACCTCTTTTAGAACGTTCCTTTTTTCTTTGTCCATTTATTGAGCTGTCCACAGTATTCTCAACATTCTTCTCTAAAATTCTCTAAATATCTCATCGAAGTCTCAGCTTGATATCTCTAGCGAAGTCCCAGCTTGATATCTCTAGCGAAGTCCCATCTTGATAACTCTAGCGAAATCCCAGCTTGATATCTCTAGTGAAGTCCCAGCTTGGTATATCTCTAGCGAAGTCCCAGCTTGATATCTCTAGCGAAGTCCCAGCTTGATATCTCATCGAAGTCCCAGCTTGATATCTCTAGCGAAGTCCCAGCTTGATATCTCTCATCGAAGTCCCAGCTTGATATCTCATCAAAGTCCCAGCTTATTATCTCTAGCGAAGTCCCAGTTTGATATCTCTATCGAAGTCCCAGCTTGATATCTCTAGTGAAGTCCCAAGAGAGTGGAGTTTGCGTGAATATCACTTTTTCCTATTCTTCACACCGGAAATCGTGTGCTCAAGTGTCCCCTGGCACACAAACAGATATTATCCGACTTCAATTGCAAAAGGGTTATTTAACGTGAATAAATTCACACGGGACTTCCTGTTTTATCAAAATGTTTCGAGAGGGCTGAACAGTGGATCTCACTATCCAGTGACCAGTGGAAAACATTTTTATTTATTTTATCATAGTCTGTGTACAATCGAACCTGGGACCTTCTTGACCAAAGGTCGACGTCTTACCTCTAGACCACACAGCCCGCCCCCCCCCACCCCCGACCACAAATAATATTAGTGTCTTTTGTTCGGTTTTTATTCACATTCTTATTTGAATGCTGGATCCATATAATTCTGACATCCCTTTTTGTTTCTTTCCACCGGTGACAAAGATTCGGTTTCGTAATCCTAACCTGAAGAAGGTAAATTTTATCTATCTACCGTGTGCTGTACATGTAAATAAATAAGTTAACCTGATAACCAGACATTCTATATCATTTACCTGTTACTGACCTAATGTTGTTGACCTGAAATCAGCCCATTTTCTTCACTACAGCTATTCTGCTAAAACTGTCAGTTGACGTGTTGTACTCGTACTTGATACGAGACCTAGCGGTCTGCTGATACCTTATGAGCATGCCCAGGAGATATATAAAGCAAAAAGTTGTGTATATTAACATACACACGCACGCACACATGCACACATTTCCCTTCGTAGTGGGTGAAACCTTTTAAGGCAGTGCAAGCCGAGACAATGTTAGATAAATCAACAGATGCAAAGGGGAAACAACTGCTGCAAGTTCTCAATAACATTTCACACTTTCTATAAATAAAGATCATTGCTGTTGGCGAGAGGTGGGAGAGGTGTGTTCTTATATATTGACAGCTAATCTTGTATGGAACATATGATACAGTTAATGTTTGATGATCATATTACAAACACGATACAATAAAAATATGAACTTGGAATGTTAGCACAAAACAACGAAAGGGAAATTGATTAATATCAAATGGAAAATTGAAAGGAAAGCAAATATATTTTTTTGGATTATGTGAAATAAGGTACACTGAATCATTAGAGAAACAAGCGATAAATAAATGATTTATTCTATAAACGTTTAGCACTAAAGAGAAGTAAGTAATATTGGCTGCGGATAAGACATGAGATTTATGGGTGATATGAATAACTTACATTAATTTAAACAGAATGGCGGGTCTTTAAATATTAGTCTCATAAAAGTTGTGTAGAGTAGAACAGAGAGTAGAAAATGCTATCTAATTTCATAGCCATATTAACATGACGAGTACACAATAGTTCTAGGTGATTCCAATGGAGAAATAAAAAAGACAACTTGGAAAACATGAGACTGATAGATTGGTCATTACACTGACTTCAAACTGGAATTGTACGCAAACAGTAAAGGACAAAGAACCCATGAATCAAGGAGGGCAATAAACAAGTTTTGTCATGTAAGAAGAAAACTAAAACATAAGAAAAACAATATAAAGAAGCCAAGACACTTAGACGTAAATCACAACATTCGAAGCAGTATAGAAAAGGTAAAGATGAACTGAAGAGAAAACATAGCAGAAGAAATATAGACACAACAGCAGAAGTAGAAGAAGTAGCAGAAAAGCTAAACGATTTCATTAACAAATGAATACAGTAAAACTGCTATTGTTATGCGCTGAGTCTTGTCAAAGAAGCGAACACCAGACAGGAGAAATTCCACAAAAGATGTACAGAAAAATATGATAAAACTTTCAACCAGATTAAAACTAACCCCTTACCTGTTGTTAACATTACAGCAACGACAAGAAGTGACTTGAAGCCAAGACTAGCCATTCTCTAGACTTTTATTTTCTCTGTCTCCTAAATGGATTACAAATAAAAACGTTAATTTAATGACCAAGTTCTAACTACAAACTGTGGGATATATAAGAACGAAGAAAGTATTTTAACTTTTCGTGCAAACTTTTCAGGTTACGACTTGTCTTAACGTAACTGATGGAGATTATCTGAGTAATTACTTTATTCTGCCAGGCGAATTTAATTTAAATACATGTTATTTCTATAATTTTACTCATTTGTTGATGTGATCGGAGATCACGTTAGTCTTATTGAGGATTTCTTTGACTGCATCCTTGTGTGGACCAGTTTTCAGGTTGCTGGGGTTTCCACTGTTTCTTTAGTTTGCTCCTGCTGTATAGTCACCTTGGATCTATTCCTATATTGTGCTACTAGTTGTGTAAATCGTTTAATATTTAGTGTCATCTTGTTTACCCTGCTGTACCTTACCATGTTAACTCTTAAGTGATCGTATTATTTGCAACTGAGCACGTTGTTGGAATGTCATTCTTGTCCATGCTCTGCTTACACGAGGTCTCTATTATGAAGAACCCTATACCCAGTAGAAGGAGTAGGACCTTCTTCTTGGAATCGTTCACTCTTTTATGAGTTGGCCCATTTTAATGTTGCTTGTTTGGATTTTAATAATGTTGTCTGTTGTGGTTATAATAATAACGTTGCTAGTTGGGATTTTAATAATAATGTTGCTTGTTGGGGTTTTAATAAAAATTGTTGCTTGTTGGGGTATCTCTCTCTATCTCTCTCTCTCTCTCTCTCTCTCTCTCTCTCTCTCTGTCTGCGATCAGGACTCAATAAGAGCAGGATTCCAGACTCTCACATGAAGTCAGCTATCAGGTTAAGTGTGTTGATCGCCCCACAGACAGAACATCACAATTAGAGTCTTTCAGATCCACTCTGATTGAACACCCGTTAAAACGCTGCACTGTGTTCTGGCACAGTGACCCAGTACATCCGATTTCAGCCAGCATTTTATTCAGGTTAACTTACCTTAGCCTTTGATTGTCCCCAATCTTCCTGCAAGGCAGCAGATGATCTTTTCTGTAGGGGGATTAATAATATTGTTGCTTGTTGGGGTATTAATAATAATGTTGCTTGTTGGGGTTTTAATAATAATGTTGCTTGTTGGGGTTTTAATAATAATGTTGCTTGTTGGGGTTTTAATAATAATGTTGCTTGTTGGGGTTTTGGGAGCCGTGATAGCTCAGTGGTTAGTGAACTGGACTACAAAGGACAAGAGGTAGGGTTCGATCCCAACCGACGGCTTCCGGGTTCACCCAGCCTTAAATGGGTACCGGATTTTTTTCTGGGAAAGTAAAGCAGCACGGGCGTAATACCGACCACACTACCCCAAAAATCATGTGCTGAAGGTCTGTAAAATATAGGGTCACTAACACCATATTTCCCTATACGCCACTTGGCGTGACGGGGGTACTTTACTTTTTTTTGTTGGGGTTTTAATAATAATATTGCTTGTTGGGGTTTTAATAATAATATTGCTTGTTGGGGTTTTAATAATAATATTGCTCGCGTATTATGATCCACATAAACCCTTGTTGCAATGAATTTAATAGCTCAAATATGATGTATGTTGAATTCATTGTTTACGCTTCTCTAAATTAGTAAAAGTTTCTGTACAATAATAACTAATAAAATAAGGCGAACGATGTTAATAGGAATATGTTGTTACCAAAGCCATACACATTTTATAGTCATCTTTGAAATGGGAGAAAAGTTCACATATCCATACAGTTTAATACATTCTTCCTTGAAATCCAAGCAGCAGCAAAAACTATCTGCTTACGTCCGCCCTGTTTTTGACCAGTAGACATTAGAGGGCTTCCGATTTCAAGAGAGGTGCAGGCATGTTTGCACCAACGCTTACTGCACAGGCAACTTTAGATTTATTAGGTCTAACTCGTCTATAACTTAGTAAAATTTATTCATTATTTTCGGGTCATCGTCAATACATTCTGAACATGTTCATAGGTGCTTAGATCTCCCTCCTCAGCAAGTCTTGCAGTGTCCTTCGACTGACGACTCCAGTTCTGTGTTGGTTGATAAGTCTTCTTACACGCCCACAAAGATTCTGGTTTCTGGCAGTGCCGATCTTAACTCCCATCTCTTTCATCCGAAGGAGTCTCTCTCTCTCCCTCTCTCTCCCTCTCTCTCTCTCTCTCTCTCTCTCTGCGATCAGGACTCAATCAGAGTAGGATTTCAGACTCTCACATGAAGTCAGCTGTCAGGTTAAGTGTGTTGATCGCCCCCACAGATAGAACATCACAATTAGAGTCTGCCAGATCCACTCTGATTGAACACCCGTTAAAACGTTGCACTGTGTTCTGCGCCAGTGGCCCGGTGCATCCGATTTCAGCAAGCATTTTATTCAGGTTTGCTTTCCTTAGTCTATGATTGTTCCCAATCTTCCTGCAAGGTAGCAGATTGTCTTTTCTGTAGGGGGATTCTGCCCTTAGATGGTCGGCCCTCCCAGGTTTGCGAACACCATCTGCCAGCGTCACTAAAGGTGACTAACACAGACATGCACACGCAAAGATATGAGATGTGACTAACACAGACATGCACACAGCGATACGAGACATGACTGACATAGACATAGACATGCACACACAAAGATATGAGATGTGACTAACATAGCCATGCACACACAAGGATATGAGATGTGACAAACACAGACATTAACACACAAAGATATGAGATATGACTAACATAAACATGCACACAAAGATATGAGATATCACTAACCCCGACACGCACACACAAAGATATGACACATTACTAACACAGATACACACAATGATATAAGATATGACTAAACACAGACACACATAAAGATACGAGACATGATCAACACGGACACACCAAGATATGAGATATGACTAACATGACACACACCAATATATGAGCCATGGCTAGCAGACACACAAGCTGAGATATGAGCCATGGCTAGCACAGAAACAATCTAAGATATGAGTCATAGCTAGCACAGAAACACATTATGATATGAGCCATGGCTTCACAGAAACACACCAAGATATGAACCATGTTTAGCACAGAAACACATTAAGATATAAGCCATGGCTAGCACGGAAATACACTAAGATATGAACCATGGCCAGCACAGACACACACTAAGATATTATCATGGCCAGCCCAGACACACACTAAGATATGAACCATGGCCAGCACATACACCCACTAATATATCAGCCATGGATATCGCAGACACCCACTAAGAAATGAGCTACGACTAGCACGGATTTACACTGAGAATTGAGCAATGGTTCAATTCAAGAGAAGTAGAAGAGAAGACAGAAGAGAAAGCGACCGCGAAAGGTATCCATATGCTTGGGTTTGTGATAGTCGGCAGATTCTTCTTAACGTGGGAATCATCGACATGCGAGACGCAGGCCCCGGTTGACTGTTCACAGGTGTCGTTGAAACAGTTGTCCGGACATTTGAGAGTGCAGTCTGACCCGTAGTACGTTTCCTTGCACGCACAGTCTGCACTTTCCGAGTCACATATGATGTCACAGCCACAGAACACGTCTGTTCGCACTGTAGCCCAAAATTACCATCGGGACAAGTGTCATTATAGGTATAGCCAGGATGTTTACATTGTAGACATTTTCCGGATTTTTCCTCTCATAAAGGACAGACACTGAGACAAGACCCGGAGCAGTCGTGTCCATAGATCCCATGTGAACAGTTGCCGTGACACGTACCGATGATGACGTTGCAGCCTTTGCTACACCCACTACACACTTCACAAAACGACCCAGAATGCCCGTCCAGACAATAGGTGTCTGTAAATGTTTGCACCTCAAACACCGTCAGTGCACTGTCGACCTGCGAAATGGTCGGTGATAACTCAATCTTAATGTGTGCCATTGGCGTTTGTGTGGTGACTACAATAGTGTTCACAGAAACATTAGAGTATGATATATCATTATATTGGAACACTACGCCGCCACTGTCAGAGAAAGCCTTTAGAGTGGCATTCTTTCTCCGAATCATAGTGCTTGCTCGATGATAGATTCGAATGGTGTGAATCCTCTGGGACGTGGCAAAGTTCAGATACGAGTAAACAGGGTTGGTTCCACATCTCAATTTTGTTTGTGTGCAGTCATTGTCATAGAGATTGGTCTTTGTTTTGCCATTAACTGCGGCCTCTGGTCCACATCCGTCTCCTGTATAACAACCATTAAATGTGTCGGACTGGTTTGCGTTCTGTTTGAGAGCCACATTATTATTAAAACCCCAACAAGCAACATTATTATTAAAACCCCAACAAGCAACATTATTATTAATACCCCAACAAGCAACAATATTATTAATCCTCCTACAGAAAAGATCATCTGCTGCCTTGCAGGAAGATTATGGACAATCAAAGGCTAAGGAAAGTTAACCTGAATAAAATGCTGGCTGAAATCGGATGTACTGGGCCACTGGCGCAGAACACAGTGCAACGTTTTAACGGGTGTTCAATCAGAGTGGATCTGAAAGACTCTAATTGTGATGTTCTGTCAGTGGGGGCGATCAACACACTTAACCTGACAGCTGACTTCATGTGAGAGTCTGGAATCCTGCTCTTATTGAGTCCTGATCGCAGACAGAGAGAGAGAGAGATACCCCAACAAGCAACAATTTTTATTAAAACCCCAACAAGCAACATTATTATTAAAATCCCAACAAGCAACATTATTATTAAAATCCCAACTAGCAATGTTATTATTAAAACCACAACAGACAACATTATTAAAATCTAAACAAGCAACATTAAAATGGGCCAACTCATAAAAGAGTGAACGATTCCAAGAAGAAGGTCCTACTCCTTCTACTGGGTATAGTGTTCTTCATTATAGAGACCTCGTGTAAGCAGAGCATGGACAAGAATGACATTCCAACTACGTGCTCAGTTGCAAATAATACGATCACTTAAGAGTTGACACGGTAAGGTACAGCAGGGTAAACAAGATGACACTAAATATTAAACGATTTACACAACTAGTAGCACAATATAGGAATAGATCCAAGGTGACTATACAGCAGGAGCAAACTAAAGAAACAGTGGAAACCCCAGCAACCTGAAAACTGGTCCACACAAGGAGGCTGTCAAAGAAATACTCAATAAGACTAACGTGATCTCCGATCACATCAACAAATGAGTAAAATTATAGAAATAACATGTATTTAAATTAAATTCGCCTGGCAGAATAAAGTAATTACTCAGATAATCTCCAACAGTTACGTTAAGACAAGTCGTAATCTGAAAAGTTTGCACGAAAAGTTAAAATACTTTCTTCGTTCTTATATATCCCACAGTTTGTAGTTAGAACTTGGTCATTAAATTAACGTTTTTATTTGTAATCCATTTAGGAGACAGAGAAAATAAAAGTCTAGAGAATGGCTAGTCTTGGCTTCAAGTCACTTCTTGTCGTTGCTGTAATGTTAACAACAGGTAAGGGATTAGTTTTAATCTGGTTGAAAGTTTTATCATATTTTTCTGTACATCTTTTGTGGAATTTCTCCTGTCTGGTGTTCGCTTCTTTGACAAGACTCAGCGCATAACAATAGCAGTTTTACTGTATTCATTTGTTAATGAAATCGTTTAGCTTTTTTGCTACTTCTTCTACTTCTGCTGTTGTGTCTATATTTCTTCTGCTATGTTTTCTCTCCAGTTTATCTTTGCCCTTTTTATACTGCTTCGAATGTTGTGATTTACGTCTAAGTGGCTTGGCTTCTTTATATTGTTTTTCTTATGTTTTAGTTTTCTTCTTACATGACAAAACTTGTTTAATGCCCTCCTTGATTCATGGGTTCTTTGTCCTTTACTGTTTGCGTACAATTCCAGTTTGTAGTCAGTTTAATGACAAATCTATCAGTCTCATGTTTTCCAAGTTTTTTTTTATATTTCTCCATTGGAATCACCTAGAACTAGTGTGTACTCGTCATGCTAATATGGCTATGAAATTAGATAGCATTTTCTACTCTCTGTTCTACTCTACAAAACTTTTATGAGACTAATATTTAAAGACCCGCCATTCTGTTTAAATTAATGTAAGTTATTCATATCACCCATAAATCTCACGTCTTATCCGCAGCCAATATTACTTACTTCTCTTTAGTGCTAAATGTTTATAGAATAAATCATTTATTTATCGCTTGTTTCTATAATGACTCAGTGTATCTCATTTCACATAATAAAAAAAAATATATTTGCTTTCGTTGTTTTGTGCTAACATTCCAAGTTCATATTTTTATTGTATCGCGTTTTTTTAATATGATCATCAAACATTTTGACGTTCCGACATTAACTGAGATTGAGATACTGAGAAAATATGTTCCATACAAGATTAGCTGTCAATATATATCTCTCTCTCTGCGATCAGGACCCAATCAGAGTAGGATTCCAGCTCCTCACATGAACTCAGCTGTCAGGTTAGGTGTGTTACAAACAGAACATCACAATTAGAGTCTGCCAGATCCACTCTGATTGAACACCCGTTAAAAACGTTGCACTGTGTTCTGCGCCAGTGGCCCAGTGCATCCGATTTCAGCCAGCATTTTATTCAGGTTTGCTTTCCCTAGCCTTTGATTGTCCCCAATCTTCCTGCAAGGCAGCAGGTGATCTTTTCTGTAGGGGGATTCTGCCCTTAGATGGTCGGCCCTACCAGGTTCACGAGCACCATCTGCCCGAGTCACTAGAGGTGACTAACACAGACATGCACATAGCGATACGTGGCATGACTAACACTGACATACATCAAGATATATGACACATAACTAACATAAACATGCACATAAAGATATAAGATATGACTGACATAGTCATGCACCCACAAAGAAATTACACATGTCTAACATGGACATGCACACAAAGATATGAGATATGACCAACATAGATAGGGACACACAAGGATATGAGATGTGACATACACAGACATGCACACACAAAGATATGAGATATGACTAACATAAACATACACAGAGAGATATGTGATATATCACTAGCCCAAACACAAAGATATGACACATGACTAACACCGATACACACTAAGATATGAGATATGACTAAACACATACAAATTTAAAGATATGAGACATGATTAACACGGACACTCAAAGATATGAGATATGACTAACATGACACACACCAAGATATGAGCCATGACCAGCACACACACACACACACAAGCCAAGATATGAGCCTTGGCTAGCAATGAAACACACCAAGAAATGAACCATGTCCAGCACAGAAAGAAAATATCCAGTACACATTAAGGTATCCATATGCTTGGGTTTGTTGTAGTCGGCAGATTCTTCTTAACGTGGGAATCATCGACATACGAGACGCCGGCCCCCATGAACTGTTAACAGATATCGTCCAAACAGTCGTACGGAGATTTGAGAGTGCAGTCTGGCCCGTAGAACGTTCCCTTGCATGAACAGATACCGGTTGACTATTCACAGGTGTCGTTGAAACAGTGGTCAGGACATTTGAGTGTGCAGTCTGGCCCGTAGTACGCTTCCTTGCGCGTACAGTCTGCTCTTTCTGTGTCACATATGATGTCACAGCCATCAGAACACGTCTGTTCGCACTGTAGCCCAAAATTACCATCAGGACAAGTGTCATCACAGGTATAGCCAGGATGTTTGCAATGTTCGGATTTTGCTCACATAAAGAACTGACACTAAGACAAGACCCGGAGCAGTCGTGTCCATGGATCCCATGTGAACAGTTGCCGTGACACGTACCGATGATGACGGTGCAGCCTTTGCAACACCAACTACACATTGCACAAAACGACCCAGAATGCCCGTCCAGACAATAGGTGTCTGTAAATGTTTGCACCTCAAACACCGTCAGTGCACTCTCGTCCTGCGAAAAGGTCGGTGAGAACTCAAACTTACTGTGTGCCATTGTCGCTTGTATGGTGACTACAATAGTGTTCACATAAATATTTGGGTATGATATATCATTATACTGGAACACTACACCGCCACTGTCAGAGAAAGCCTTTGGAGTGTCATTCTTTACCCGAATCATAGTGCTAGCTCGATGATAAATTCGAATGGTGTGAGTCTTCTGGGACGTGTCAAAGTTCAGATACCAGTAAACAGAATTGGTTCCACTTCTCAATTGTGTGTGTGTGCAGTCATTGTCATAAAGATTGGTCTTTGTTTTGCCATTAACTGCGGCCTCTGGCCCACATCCGTCTCCTGTATAACAAGCATTAAATGTGTCGGTCTGGTTTGCGTTCTGTTTGAGAGCCACATTCCGACCCCCGCCAATGTAGATGGAGCAGATATCTACGTATATATATAATATCTACGTAAATATATAAGAACACACCTCTCCCCTCTCTCGCCAACAGCAATGATCTTTATTTATAGAAAGTGTGAAATGTTATTGAAAACTTGCAACAGTTGTTTCCCCTTTGCATCTGTTGATTTATCTAACATTGTCTCGGCTTGCACTGCCTTAAAAGGTTTCACCCACTACGAAGGGAAATGTGTGCATGTATGCGTGCGTGCGTATGTATGTTAGCATACACAACTTTTTGCTTTATATATCTCCTGGGCATGCTCATAAGGTATCAGCAGACCGCTAGGTCTCGTATCAAGTACGAGTACAACACGTCAACTGACAGTTTTAGCAGAATAGTGAAGAAAATGGGCTGCATTCAGGTCAACAACATTAAGTCAGTAACAGGTAAATGATATAGAATGTCTGGTTATCAGGTTAACTTATTTATTTACATGTACAGCACAGGGTAGATAGATAAAATTTACCTTCTTCAGGTTAGGATTTCGAAACCGAATCTTTGTCACCGGTGGAAAGAAACAAAAAGAGCTTGTCAGAATTATATGGATCCAGCATTCAAATAAGAATGTGAATAAAAATCGAACAAAAGATACCAATATTATTTGTGGGTGGGGGGTGGGGGGGCTGTGTGGTCTAGAGGTAAGACGTTGGCCTTTGGTCAAGAAGGTCCCAGGTTCGATTGTACACAGGCTATGATAAAATAAATAAAAATGTTTTCCACTGGTCACTGGATAGTGAGGGATTTAATAATAATGTTGCTAGTTGAGGTTTTAATAATAATGTTGCTTGTTGGGGTTTTAATAATAATGTTGCTAGTTGAGGTTTTAATAATAATGTTGCTAGTTGGGGTTTTAATAATAATGTTGCTAGTTGAGGTTTTAATAATAATGTTGCTAGTTGAGGATTTAATAATAATGTTGCTAGTTGGGGATTTAATAATAATGTTGCTAGTTGGGGTTTTAATAATAATGTTGCTAGTGGAGGTTTTAATAATAATGTTGCTAGTTGAGGTTTTAATAATAATGTTGCTAGTTGGGGATTTAATAATAATGTTGCTAGTTGGGGATTTAATAATAATGTTGCTAGTTGGGGTTTTAATAATAATGTTGCTAGTTGAGGTTTTAATAATAATGTTGCTAATTGGGGTTTTAATAATAATGTTGCTCGCATATTGTCTCCCACATCAACTCTTGTTGTAATGAATTTAATAGCACAAAGATGTATTTTTAATTCTTATTTTACGCTTCCTCATCAAGGCCAGCTCATTGTCGTTTGGATGAGGCTTAACAGTCACCAGCGACTAAAAACCAAGACTGGCCAGACCTTCCTACACCCGAGCTAGACCACAGTCTGCTCTAGCAAGTTTAAGTGCTGAAGTCGGAGGCAACCAGCCAAAAGGCGCACTACAACAATCAGCAGGATACCACGCACTCACGCCAATGGGAAGTATGTCTATAACCGCAAATCGATATGGCACTTGCCTTGTGATGAACACTCAGGCAGGTGCAGCGGCGGGCCCACAGCCTCGAAAGGGCCCAACCTCTATTACTGGACGTCCTTCTCAACCGCTCTGTGGAGTCAGAGGGCGAGAGAATAGAGCTACTGGCCAATCCAAAATAAGACCACTCAAAATAATGCACTGGAATGCTGAAGGCATTAACAGCAACAGAGATGGGTACAGTAAAATGATTGAATTAGAAAATATCCTGCATGAAGAACAAATAAGCATATGCTGTTTGCAGGAAACCCATCTAAACAACGACATAGCCTTGAAGATTAGGGGATACCAGTGCTACCGATCTGACAGAAAAAACAGACAAAAGGGCGAAATACTGACTCTTGTAAGGAACAACATCAATGCATGTCAGATTGAAGTGTATATGATTGGGCGGAATATCAAATACTGCACCTCAGGACAGAAAATACAGACTTTCATCTACTACTGTCCCAGTGACCGCCCACTAGCGCTAGACACAATTACATTAAAAGATAGAATAATTGTATGTGGAGACTTTAACAGTCATTCACGGAGCTGGGGCTATGAACATATGGACAAGAGAGGTGAAGAACTTGAAAATTGGCAGGATGACAATGGGCTTATACTATTAAAGCAGACAACAGATTCACCAACATTCTACTCCAGATCATTGCATACCACATCTACACCAGACCTTGCTTTCCATTCACCAGACCTGGATTGGAATATCACACGTATTGTTGGGAAACAACTTGGAGGCAGCGACCACCGACCTGTCTTTTTAGTGGTGCAAAATGAGGCCGTCAGGGAGAGCAGCACTCTCTCCATATGAAATTACAAAAAAGCAGACTGGAAAATGTATCAACATTACACCAGTGTACTGACTAAAGATCTAATTACAGACAGAGACATCAACAAAATAGTTGATGAATTCAGTAGACTAATAATACGAGCTGCCAGTGAAACAATACCTAGAGGGGCACGGAAACACTACAAACCATACTGGAGTAGTGAACTAGAGCAACTGCACAATGACATGGAAACATCTCGAAAGCAAGCAGAAAATAATCCTTGCCAGGAACACCACAATAACTATCAGCATGCTAAAGCAAATTTCAATGGGCTAAACTACAAGCCAGACGGAGAAGCTGGAAAGAGAAAACAGAGTCCTTGAATCTTGAACGAGACACAAGAAAAGTGTGGACGCTTGTAAAACAGCTGAATGATGAGGGTACAGAAAGGAACACCAAAATTACACTGAAGAAGGATGGAAACATTCTAACAGGTAAACATGCAGCAAATCACTTTGCAGACTCCTTTGCAAATGACAATAATATTGAAATTAGCCTAGAAAAACGACAAGAGACCCGTTTAACACAACAAAATGCAAGACAAGAAGAAACTGCACATGAAATCATGGAAATACCCATTACACAAAGAGAGCTAGAGCTGGCAATATCCAAATTAAAAATGAAAAGTCACCGGGCAGTGATGGAGTGTCCAATGAAATGATTAAGAACTTGGGAACTGCAGCTAAAGCAAAACTACTGCAGATCTACAACATTTGCTTGATCACAGGTAGAGTGCCACTGGCATGGAGAGAAGCAATTATGATACTATTACTAAAGCCAGGAAAAGATGGTTCAATGACATCCAGCTATAGATCAATCAGCCTTACAAGCTGTTTGTGTAAAACAATGGAACGTATAATCAATCTCAGACTGCAGTGGTACCTGGAAAGTGAAAATCTCCTTGTCCCACAACAAGCAGGCTCTAGACAGTGTTACTCTACCGAAGATCAGGCAACCTATCTTTCCCAGGAATTTGAGGATGCGTTTCAAGAAAAGAAACTGGTACTAGCATCATGGATAGACCTAAAGAAAGTATTTGATAAGGTATGGAAGGAAGGGCTTTTGAAGAAACTAGGAAATTATGGAGTAAATGGCAGGATGTACAAATGGGTCAAAGCATACCTGCATAACAGGAGAGCCAGAGTGCAACTGGATGGTCTTATGTAACAGAATTTATGAACTAAACACTAACAGCAACATGCAACCTTCTTGTATGCACAACAGAATGTGGCAGCGGCGTGTACGCCTACGATGTAACACTTAATGTAACCCTTTTCATGGGCCGTTTACTCTTTCACCATGCCGCCCCCAGCCGTCGATATGCTGCCCTTCATATGCCCTTGTCAGACACCCTGTGTCCGACACAGGCCCCTTGCTGTGACCATATCTCCACACTCAGCGACTACAGTAACGATGCTTCCAGCAGCAGCACTACCAGGACGAATGTTCTGACACATGAGTTCATTTGTGCTGCGGTCAGGACCTACATTTCTTAAGCAATGTTCTACTTTTTGAATTACGAGACTTCTTGGTTGCATCACGTCATTTACTACTTGTATGTCTTTTTTTTGTATTCTGTCACAAGTAAAATGTGACAACAATGCCTTAATATTGTCTCAATACTATCTCAATGTTTTAACTCGTAATAAATTCTAAACAAAATGGTACATTATTATCTCAATGCTGTCCCAGTGTTTTATCACATTACATTATTCTGTTTAGCAGCGGCGCATATTCAGAGGACTCAACGGAGGCCACGACTCGTCTAATAGTTTATCAGAAAACATAACACAATCCCATTCCAGCTGATTGAGTTATAAGTCAGTGTACAACCAGCCATCGGATTCCCTATTATAGCCAGTGATATATTTCAAATAAATCAAGCCTTTACTTGTAAAAGTTGACTTCAATGTCTATGGAGGTCAAACTTGCTACAACTATACAGCGGCATCTACCCACCTTGCAATGTGCATGAGAACTATAACAATAGTTAATACAGATTCTGATGATGTTAATGATGATGATGTTGATGATGATGATGATGATGATGATGATGATGATGATGATGATGATGATGATGATGATGATGATAAACTATCGCAATCCCAGGGCACGTCTGGCTGTATAAATTCATGTGGAACTTACTAAATAATCTGGAACATTTACAATATTAGCCAGCGTTATCTTAAACATGATGCAACAAAATAATCTCAGCAAAAACGAACAGCAATATTTAGTTGAGCGAGATCAAGACACTATAGACTTGGACATCACTTGTTGGACTTCAAGCTCTTGACCTTTGGCCCCGTGGACATCTTTTTTTTTAAAAAAAAGTTTTCTATCAATGTGAAGATATTTGTCATGTTATCAATGAGGGAATAAATAAAGTTGGAATGAATATTAAAAAATGAAGTAATTCAAGGGAAGTTACTGCATTTTTGCCACTAGTGGGATCTGACCCAATGTGGACTAGATATGAATATCAAAAAGACTAAAACTATGATCATAAACAAAGAAGATACTCAAAACCCACAAGTGGATATCAAAGTTGAAGAAATAGACCTGGAGACAGTTCAGAACTTCAATTACCTTGGACATACTATAACCAGTGATGGAAAATGTACAACTGAAATAAACAAAAGAATAGGAATGACAAAAAGTAATTTTAATGTCATGAAGAACATACTAACATCAAAACAAATAACACCAGGGCTAAAACTAAGAATAGCAAAATGCTACATCTTCTCAATATTCCTACATGGTGCAGAAACATGGACATTAGACAAGAAAACAGAACAGAATTGAAGCCTTTGAAATGTGAATATATAGAAGAATAGGTAGAATTGGATGGAAGGAAAAGAAAACAAACGATGAAGTCTTAAAACAACTTAAAATGAAAAGAGAACTAACTACTAAGCACAATTCAAACAAGACAAATGAAATTGTTGGGTCATGTTAAAAGACACAACAACCTACTAAAAGTAATCCTGGAGGGGAAAATACAAGGTTAAAGAGGCAGAGGCAGACCAAGATTAACATGGACGAGTAACATCAAAAGATGGACAAATCACCCTATGACAACCTGCACCATCAAAGCAAGAGACAGAGCAGAATGGAGCTCCATGGTAGCCAACCTTCGTTGCGGAGAAGGCACTCGATGATGATGATGGGATCTGACCGAGTTGTATTTTTATTTTTGCGTTCGTCAGCTTTCACTTCTTGCGAAGCCGCTAGAGTTTAGCAACTGAATTAACTGGCAGCCGTGTCCACAAAGGCTCCTCGCAGCATAGCCAGATATCTCCGTCTTTAGAGGCACTCATGTTTTTTTTTTCGTCTATGAGTAATTGGTATTTCAAACCGGACCTACTGCTGAGATCGAGGGCGGTTGCAGCAAAGAGAAATCAGAAATGAAAATCCCATCTGGAGCAGCCAGGATTTGAACTCTGTCTCGAAACCAACCAGTCCCCGCGAGTTGCTTGTTTACTGAGGGCGTGGAGTAAAGACCTGATGTCTGGTGCAGCCACCAGTTACAGCGAATGTTATAGTTTGTATTTCATTTCAAATAGAAACAAACATTAACGCTAGCTAGAGTCAAACGGACCTCCCTAAGACTGGCAAGTGAATGATTAATCCACTCAACCACAAACTTGAACACATTGAAGGCAAACAGAAAATCTCATACATATGTTGACGACCTATTACTTCGTCATCATCATGTTACGTACAGGCTGGCGTTGGCGATCACGTACTTCTATAATTCTCTATCCACTATGTATCGTATTAGTTTTATTGATGATTGTCTACGGTACCACGACACTAAAGTAAGTAAAAAGTGAAGAGCTCCCGTCACGTTAAGTGGCGTATAGGGAATATGGTGTTAGTAAAAATAAATTTTACAGACCTTCAGCACATGATTTTTGGAGTAATGTGGTCGATATTACAGCCGTGCCGCTTTACTTTCCCAGAAAAAAAATCCGGTACCCATTTAAGGCTGGGTGAACCCGGAAGCCGTCGGTTGGGATCGAACACTAGCCCTTGTTCTTTGTAGTCCAGTTCACTAACCACTGAACTATCGCGGTTCCCATCACGACACTAAGCTAGCTAGTATTTTTTTTTTCTCTTTATCGTCTGCGAACTCTCTTTCCTTGTATTTTACCACTTGTAACCAAATATTTCAACTTTCATCTTCTCATGATGACCTGAAAAAATTTCAGTTGTTTTTTTCATGAACTCTCTTTTTCGTGTTGGCCGATCTCTTTGAGAATTTCCTCGTTGGTCTTCTTTGACTGTCTAGGAAACATTGAACAAATCCCACCTCTTGAGCCTTTAATCTTATCAAAATGACGTAAATAAGAAATCAGCCGACAATGCATGAGCTATAGTCCGTTCAGATTCGTTTGCCTAGACATTAATTTATTTTTTTCAAAAACTTATTGTTCATTTGCATTGATCTTTTGAAGTTAGGTTTAGAATACTAATGTCGCTATAAAAATATTTTTTTATCAAAGAAATGTGATCCAGTTTCAAAGATGCCTTATTTAACCTATATTAAAAAAAAGTTAATCGATATTATAAACACCGGCGGGATTATGTAGATGCTTACATCTCACAGCTGATTCTTTAACATATAGGCATGACCTTCACGGCTGAATGCGCACCGTCCTAAAATAGTTATGTTTCCACTATAAATTTTTTATAAAGAAATGTTACATATGAAATTTCCCGTTTAGCACAAAATGACATTTTAGCCGAAACCGGAAATTATGTGACGTCAAAATCACGGCCGTAGACTCGAGTTCGAGTCATAATTCAGAGGCAAATCTCAATATTTACAGAAAGGAGGCGGCACTATCCATATTATCTTCTGCAAGTCTATGTGAGAATGAATATAAAGGCAAAATATTTTACTGAGCATAACATTGCTATAAAGATGTATCAATACTTCTGCAGAGAGCGTAAAAAGGGACATCTTTATTGTTCTTTATCAAACCCTGAGAAGAGAACAATGCATATTTTAGGTTTGTGTAAACGTTCATTTGATCGAATAGTTAAAGGAAGCGGATATTTATTGCCAACAAATGCAAGAAAGCAAGGAAGGAAAGAAACGTTAGACAGTTTTGATAAGGACCTAGTAAAAAGAGAAATCTGTCGAATGTTTGATATAAACAAAGAAGTGACACTTAGAAAGTTGAAGCTTTGGCTGAAAACTAACAACGACATTGAAATATCAAAAACTACATTATGGAAAATATTAAGAAGTGCAGGCTTCACCTTTAGAAAGTATGCTGGTGGAAAAAACATTATTTGTGAGAAGCCACATCTAGTAGCTCTTAGAAGCAAGTATTTACGTGAAGTGAAGGAAATGCGCGAAAATGATTATGATATTGTTTATTTAGATGAAACTTGGATCAACGCTCATCATACAAATGAAAAGGAATGGCAGTTAGCAGATGGAAGTATTAAAAGATCAGTACCAAGCAGTAAAGGGCAACGTTTGATAGTTGCACATGCAGGTAGCAGACATAATGGGTTGTTGCAGAATGCTCATCTCGTTTTCATTTCAAAATCCATAGACAATAGAGACAACCACTCCGAAATGAATGGGCACATATTTAAAGACTGGATCGAGAAAAGTATCCTTCCAATATTAGATCTGGAGATTGTCTGATAATGGACAATGCTTCATACCATAACGTAGTTAACGTAGAAGATAGAATCCCAACATCATCAAGTACAAAAGATGCAATCAAAACGTGGCTCATAAAAGAACACATACAAGTTAACGACAGCTACTTGAAACCCGAATTGCTTAGCCTTGTAAAACAGACACAACGTACAAAGATATTTAAAATAAACAAGTTAATTCAAGAACATGGCCATAGATGTTTGAGACCACCTCCATATCATGCACACTTAAATCCTATAGAACTAGTTTGGGCAAAAGTTAAAGGACACGTAGCATATACAAATAAAACTTTCAAATTATGCGATGTTGAGACACTTACAAATCAGGCTCTATCAAATATAAATAAAGACTACTGGGTAAAATGTGAGGATCATGTGTTACGACAAGAAGAGGAATATTGGAAAAAGGATGGTTTGTTGTTTGTTCAGCCGAAAGCAGTAATCGACCTATTTGACTCGTCTGATTCTGAATGATCATTACTCTGATTAAGTCTACAGATAAATAGTTTGATTTGCAAAATTTCCTAGTTGATTTGTTAAACAGTTTATTGTTCAAGACCACCCAAGCAATCAAAAATATGTTATAAGCAAACCAACAACCATTACTTTGAATGGAAGCCTGCTTGAGTCAGTACAGAAGTTCAGCTATCTTGGATCCACTATTACAGCCACACTTTCCTTAGATGAGGAACTAAATGTACGTATTTGAAAGGCAGCGACAACATTTGGGAAACTCACACCAAGAGCATGGAACTATATCAAATTGACTCTACGAACAAAAGTTCTATATATAATTTAAAATTTGTATACTTGCCACCAAGTAAAATTTTATGGACACGCCTATGGGTCATCGTTGCACTAGATTACTGTAAAACATTTTGATTAGGGTCAAAATAATAGTTACATGGGCAAAGATCAAAGGAATTCGCCGCTTTAAGAAAACCGTTATAGCTAGACATCGAGTAACACATATGTTCTCGTGACATGGACATTTTAACACCGTATGCCAAAAATCATGTGAAATCATCAAGAACTTTTTGAATTATAAATCATAACATCTCGGCAAACGAATCTGAACGGACTATAACAGCAGGTACAGTAGGAGAGGCCCTGGCGGCTGAGTGGAGCTGAAGAGCTAACTACAGGACAAAAGTGGAGACAAATAATAAATTAATATTATTATAGAGGGAAACTTCCGAAGCGATAATTTAGGGAATCATAGAAGGAAGAGGTATGTACTACAGCACTCAGAAAAAAATGACACATAATCAACAACAGAAAAAAACAAAGAACAATATATGGTCCGAAGCAGGATCGAACCCGTACTCCATGGCACTGCGCATTGCCACAAGAAGCCGAACGCTAAGGAACACTGCCACTCGGCTAACTAAAAAAATTAGCTGTTGCGGACAATGTCTTACGCGATGGCGTTCTCATGAATATAGCATAGGGTTACGATCACAGCTCGGGAATAATTTATATTTCTGTACTTTCCTATTAATGCAAGTATCTCCCAGAAGGGCTGAATACTTGTGTTAATTTATTTTTTTTGTCTCCAGTATAACCACTGGAAACTACTATTCGTGCAGTTTCGTCCAATAAATATTTGTCTAAAAATGTAAAAGTAAAGTACCCCCGTCACGCTAAGTGGCGTATAGGGAAATATGGTGTTAGTGACCCTATATTTTACAGACCTTCAGCACATGATTTTTTAGGGTAATGTGGTCGTTATTACGCCCGTGCTGAAATGTTTGTCTGTAACACAAATGTTCAGCCCTACTGGGAGATAGTTGCCTCGGGTTTTCAGTTTCGATCCTGCTTCGGACCATATATTGTTTTTTGTGTTTTTTTTTCTGTTGTTGATTATGTGTCATTTTTTTCTGAGTGCTGTAGTACATACCTCTTCCTCCTATGATTCCCAGGACAAAAGTGTCCTGGTTCAACTCCCAGATGTGGGAACTTTTTTTCCTTGTCAAACAGACAAGGCACTGAGGTTCATCTAAACTTTAAACATTGGTACAAGAGATTTTCAAGGAAAATAAAGGAGGACTGGCGTGATAGCAACCGCGTCAACCAAAAATGGTCCGTTGGTAATTAAAAAAATAAATACGGTCACTAACATCATGTTTCCCCTCCGGAAATAAATTATTAAAACTATCAAAGTGTTGAGAGAATATGTATGCCTAATTTGAAAGTAAACATAAAAAATGATTATTTTATATACGACTTTTTTTTTTGGTAGAAAATTCGACCATGCAAATTACGACTACAACCAACTAAAACTCGAAGGAAATAGATTATATTTTTCCACTTCGGTTCTGTGATTCATCATCATCATGTACCGTGCATCGTTGGTGATCATGATGCTCCACGACTTTCAAATTGCACTTGTTTATCAATTTCGTTGATGACTTCCTACCACAACATTATTTTAAACTGATTTCTTGTCCCTTTGTTTTCCTTTATTTCTTCTCACAGTTTATTTATTTCTCACAATGTTTTAGTTGTTCCCCTGTCATTGCGTGACCATTATCTGAGTTAGTTCTGTATTAAATATTACTATTTTTGGTTAAATTAGAACGGGTTGTACAACAAGTGTTTGTTAATAAATTCTAAGTTTTTCCATATATTATTCTTTCATCTTTCGTAATTTCAAAATTCTTGATTTTGATATTGATTCACCAATAAAAATGAGTAAACAATGAACGTTTCAAACATAAATTAAGTGTTGGAAGTCTGTAACAAAGTTTGAGAACTTTAGGAGACAGGTATGTTTATAATTGTTTATTTGTGGATTTGTCCAACTGTTGTAAACATGTCGGTTCCACACACAATTATTCGCTCGCTGATCGCCTCGGAAGTTACCGCTCGTAATAATAATCCATTATTATTAGTCTTAAGTCTAGATAGGAACTGCCAGTTGTATTAGTCTTAAGTCTAGATAGGAACTGCCAGTTGTATTAGTCTTAAGTCTAGATAGGAACTGCCAGTTGTATTAGTCTTAAGTCTAGATAGGAACTGCCAGTTGTAAATGCGATGCTCAGAATCGTCAACATAGAAGAAGTAGGTTTCGTGACAGGACACGCAGTTGCTCTCTCTCTCTCTCTCTCTCTCTCTCTCTCTCTCTCTCTCTCTCTATGTAGAATTAGAGACCTCAGGGCGCGAGCGAAGTTTGTCTGAGGTACATCAAGGCTTAATTTGTACCGGAGTGCAGCAGGCGATGAGAGCGTGGAAGCCATAGCCAGATGGATCAGACCTCTCATCATCATCATCATCATGTACCATACCGGTTGGCGTAGGCGATCATGTCCTTCCACAATCTTCTACCTACAGTGCATCGTATCAGTTCTGTTGTTGACTGTTTTCCATGCCATGACACCAAGCTATCCAGTAATTTCTCTCTTTGTCGTCCGCGATCTCTCTTTCCTTTTATTTTGCCAGTCGTAACCAAGTATTCCAGCTTTCCTTTTCTCATGATTGCCCGAAAAATTGTGATTGTTTCTTTCTGATGTTTTTTAGGAGCTCCCTTTTTGTGTTGGCCTCTTTGAGAATTTCCTCATTGGTCTTTTTAGCTGTTCAGGGAACATTCAACATTCTTCTGAGAAATCCCATCTCTGTGGTCTCTAATCGTCTTTTCATTTGTTTGTCTACTGTCCATGATTCGCTTCCATAGGTCAGAATTGGTTCTATATAACACCGATGAACTCTTTTTCTCATTTCTATGGACATAGATTTGTTGCATAAAATATTTTTCATTTTCTGAAATGCTATTTTGGCCTGAGCTATTCTGCTTTTTATTTCTGTGGTGCATCTTCCATCTGATGTTATTATATATATTTACCAGACCTCTATTGATGGTTTATGGAGATTAAACGATTGAAGACAAAAAGAGATGGGACGATAGCATCAAAGAATGGACAGGCCATGAGTTTGCAGAGCCCTAAAGAATGACTGAAGATAGAGAGAAATGGAGAAGATTGCCGAAGTCTGTCAGTGGTGCCCCAACGTTCTCTTCCCCCCCCACCCCCCGGGTTATGGGATGATGATCGTGTGACTGGAGCCCTTGCTACTCAGGCTTGTTTCGGTGATCACAGAACAACGATGAGCAATACATTAAGAGTGGTGTGTTTCTGTTGCACATAAAGCTCTCAATAACAAAGATTGAATAGACTATTGTGAAGTCTGAGTCGTATGAGAAATCTGGCAATAATTGTGTTGTAAAGGAATGACACAACCTGAGCTTGGACTGGTGTCACAGCAGTAGGGGAATTCCCATATCCACTGCCGACAGTAACAGTAACCTTTGTTCGAAGTGTTTGTCTACTACCAGTTCCTGTCCTCGTCGATTAGACTTCCCGTACGTATTGCGTAAACGATGCACTGGAGCGCATGGCACGGTACAGTCTACAGCGACTTGTTATTACAGTTAGAAAAGAAAAGACGTCATGTAATCAATATATCTATCTATCTTTCTTTTGTCCTTTCGAGCCGAAGACGGCACATAGGGCAGAATATATGGCCCTTTTCGTCTTGTCAGACGGTCTAGTGGAGGCTATTGCGTATTTTTTTTTGAGGTATTGTTTTTGCTGAACAGCTTCTCTCGTGGCTAATTCTACCAATGTTTGACAAACACACGCGGTCACATAATGAACAGGTCAGGCTCGCTGATCCACAGGGTTTACCATCCTTTTTCATGAGTCTCTTCTCTTCAAAGTCCTGTCTTAGCACAGTCTCAAATGTTGTTATACCGTTCCTTATACATGCTCTCCATGATGTGCGATCACTTGCCAGATGTTGCCAGTCGTTTTCACAGATGGAGAAGTCTTTCAGAGATGATTTGCAGATATCTCTATATCGTAGTTTAGGTCTGCCGATTTGTTTTTTTCCGTGTTTTAGCTCACCATATAGTATTTGCCTAGGAATGCGTTTTTCTTCCATCCGTTGGACATGCCCCAGCCATCTTAGCCTTCGACTTCTGAGCATCGACATGATTAGGGCAGAACCACAGTCTCAAAAACAAAAACTTTGCCTACCAAAATGGCACATATTTCAGAGATCACTGCTCTAAAATCTCTGGCGCTGTTTCCATAACAATACTTTTTACAATGACAGCTTTTCAAGCCATCGATCAACCTCCTTAGTCGCCTCTTACGACATGCCTGGAAGGTCACAGTGTCACTATTCTTTACTTCCCTCATAATGAAGCCCCGGTAACACACGGGATAATCAATATATGAACGAGTAATATTCTGGGATTTTTAAAAAAAAACCGGAAAATGTAACTAATGACGTATAGTAGAAAGGTTTCCAATAATATTCATCACCATCATGTGCCATACCTGTTGGCATAAGCCGATCATGTCCTTCCACAATTCTCCGTCCCCATTGTATCGTATCAACTCTGTTGCTGATTGTTTACAGTGGCACAACACTAAGCTATCTAGTGATCCCTCCTTCATTTTGTCGCCCGTGATCTCTCATTCCCTGTATTTTGCCAGTTGTAAATAAGTATTCCAACATTTCCTTTTCCCGTGATGTTCCCGAAAAGTGTCGATTGTTCCTTTCTAGTTTTTATTTTTTTTAAGAGCCCTCTTTTTGTGCTGACCTCTTTGAGAATGTTCTCATTGGTCTTTTTAGCTGTCTATGGAACTCTGAACATTCTTCTGAGAAAGCCCATCTCTGTGGCTCCTAATCGTCTTTTCATTTATTTTGGATACTATCCATGTTTTCATCGCATCCATAAGTTAAAATCGACTCTATTGGGTTAGGGGGGGGGGGGGGTGTGGCTGGTTGGTCTCGAGGCAAGATGCCGGTCTGGAGACAGAGAAATTGTGAGTTCAAATCCCGACCAGTTGGGATTTTTATTTGTGATTTTTCTCTGCTGCAACCACCCCTGGTCTCAGCAGCGAGTCCCTGCTTCAAACATCTATTACTCATCGACGGTAAAAATATGAGCACCTCCGAAAATGGAGTTATTTGCCTGTGCGGCGAGCCCTGTGCACACGGCTGCCAGAAAACAAAGTATTAACGCGCAAAATTCAGTTCCAAGTCTCTTGGGACTTCGCCAGAGGTGAAAGCAGGCAAACACACAAAAAATATAGCTCTATATAGTAATGATGAATTCTCTTTCTCACGTCTATTGACATAGACTGTGTAAAAAAGAAAGGCATATTTTTTTTAAATTTCTAACACGCTATTTTGGTGAGCTATTCTGCTTTTTATTTCTGTAGTGCACTTTACGTCTTATTGTATTATTGTGTCATGTATTTGAGGCTATGTACTTGATACACATGTATTACGTAGATGCATTATGCAGTACTACCTTTACTTATTATTGCATCTGTGGAATGACATTCAAGACCCTCGATTACTATGGACACACATTTTGGGGGACAAACCTATGTCCCTCTTTTCTCATTCCTTACCTCAACAAAGGGCAGGAACTCATGATAGGTCTGATGGCGGATGTATTTCGAACCTCTATGTTCCGCATTAAAAGCGACCACCTCCCATAGTCAAAAGCTTTAGCTAATCGTGAAGGAGAAAAAACATCAAGAAACATCTCAAAAGATACAAAGCAAATAAAGAGAGGACATGGTTGAAAGTTAATAGCTAAACTGATAAAGAAATGGAAATACAGAAATGTGTGGAGAGATATGATCACCTATATCAGTAGACACAATCCTCGAAGACATCTCAAATATCTGATAATTATGGTCAGGAATGTTTCTTCTTCTGCTACTTTCCCTCCATCTCCACGAGGAATCGGTGCCACTGTCAAGCAGTATGTGCACGTAATGCACATATAAATATATACATATAAACAAATAAACTTCCTTCTGTTTCATCATTGATTTATTTATGTTGTCTTTTTCTTTCATTCTCAAGAAACATCAACCATTCTTCATGTCATGCTGGAGATACACCTCAAGTTAGATAATTTCCACACTTTCTAAAACTTGGCTGGTTTTGCTAAATTTCATTTTTCTTCTCAAGTCAACAACCCTGAAGGTCATGTACAAGTCTCTATATGTCCTATCAAAATTATGTGTGAACATAATACAAATATAATTCCCTATTGTCTTTTTATCTTTTAACAAGATTTTACCTAAATCCTGACTAAAGATATTTTCCACAATTTTTGTTAGATCTGTTTCGTTTTCTGGCTTGGATTTATGTGATTAATTTTTATAGCTTGTTTGTTATACATGATGAAGGCTTTTGCCGAAACGTTGTAATTTGTCTTGTATTTTTATTAGTTTCACTGTTCCGATCATAATAGTGATGGTGGCAGCTGTCTGCACACTTTGTGTTCTATGACAGGGGGGGGGGGGGGGAGGACCAACACAAAAATAGTTACCACAAAAAGGATCGAGGAATCATGATAATCGTTTCGTATGGTGAAAATGGGAGGGGGCGCTAGGGGAGAACTTGCAAATAATTGCAGTGATGCGGTAAAGCTGGTTGCAGCGATCAAATAGCGGGGGTGTAACGTGAACTTCTACAAAGTTTGGTGACAGCTTTACACAAAAATGAACAAAACAAAATAATGATATTCCGTCCTGCACGTGGCCTTCTTCACAAAACAAAAACAACGAAATAAAGTTAAACTAAATTACATGGTCTAAAGTAACCAGGACTATCTATCTATCTATTGACCTTTCGAGCCGTAGCCGGCCGATAGGGAGTAGACCATGATACTCCTTCTCTTATCTAAATTTTTATTCTAGCAGTTTTTAATTCTTTTAAAGATATTTTTTCAAATCTCTCCATTTGTCTCTGTTCTGTGCAAGCAACTCTATCTCATTGAGGAATGCGATTCCTGAAACTCATTTCTCTTTGATCAATGTTCTTCTCAGTGTCTCTCTGATCGACCTCTTTTCCTCTTACCTGTTGTTTTCCACATGAGGACTTGCTTTGCTGTTCGGTTATTATCTCTTCTCTTCACATGTCCAACATATGACCATCGTCTTTTCTTGATTACTGAAGATATTAGTGGTTGGTTGGCGATTTCTCTCATTTAACCAGGACTAGTGCATCTGAAATATAAAGTGAAATGAAATGAGAAGACAAATCAAAAGGGAAAAAGTACTATATTACAAGAAAGTAATTAATTAAAAATAACATGTAAAAACACTTAGTTGAAAATCAGATCTCCATGCGATGAGGGGTCAGAGGTGAAATAGAAAGAAGGCGAGAGGAAAACCAAACCACGTGATAAGAATAGGCGGGGCAGGAGGAAAAGGAAAGGAATAAAATGGAAAAATGTGTTATGTATTGTTTCCTATGAGACCTGGAGATCTCTTCCAATAATGGGGTAAAGGCATAAAGTGCATACGAATGCAAGGCTGCTGTGAAGCTGATGATAAGGATTACACTTTTAAAATGATTAAAGTGTATGGTTACAGCTTTACGATTACAGCTTTACGATTACAGCTTTACGTCCGTGAGGTTTGATTGTGTGTTGTCCCTCAACTACGTAAAGCTGTACTTTTTTCCCTTATTTTCTGTTCACCCTGAACTTTTCTAAGATGCATATAATCTCAATAAACAAATAATGATGTGTTGATGTATAACAAATAACGTTGATGCAGTGGCGTATTCTCTATGCTACCGCAGCTACCGCCGGTAGCCTGAACATATTAACGAAATGCAAAAGGAAATGATAATTTATTATATTTTTTTAAATAATTATATTACAAATTTTCGAATATTCTATTACACATTTCGTAGGCCGATATGATTTATTTGCTTTGATTTGCGTTTATTAAAGCAAGGTTTTCCTATGGCCGTTTGTGAATGAAACCGAAACTACCCTAAGATAGTACATGAACCCGCTAATAAGCAGCGGTATAGTTCTTTTCTCTCCGACTTAGAATTAATGACCTTGACATTCAAAAATTGCAGTGAAAATAATACGGCGGGAGCTACCGCTAGAGAAATGCGGTTTCATTGGTTATTTTTAGCTCTAGCCAATCAGGAGCATCACAAAGTGAAAGTGAAACTATGTCTGATTACCGGAACCTCCTAACCTATTTATAACTACGTTATGCACATCAGCATCTGTAGAAAGAACTTTTTCTGCTCTCAAGAGAATCAAATCTTATTGTCGCTCAACTCAGACACAAGAACGATTATCTGGTTTGGCATTAATGTCCATTGAGAAATCATTCCTTCAGAAACTTAGAAACCAACCCAACAGTACTTTCAATGACAAAGTCATCCAGACATTTTCGTACCAAACAAGACTGATAGAGTTTACATATAAATAAGTAAGTAATTTAAAATGTAGTGATTTCATTAGAAAATATTACTTCATGTTAGCCTACTGAATATAATGCATGCGTTTATTTATTATGTCAGCGGTAGCCCAGACCCCAAAACAAGTATACGCCACTGCTTTGATGTACAATAAATATCGTTGCTGTATAACAAATAACGTTGATGTATAACAAACAACGTTGATGTATAACAAATAACGTTGATTTGATGCATAACAAATAACGTTAATGTATAACAAATAATATTGCTGAATAACAAATAACGTTGATGTATAACAAATAACGTCGATGTATAACAAATAACGTTTGTGCATAATAAATAAAGTTGATGCATTCTAGGCGATATTTGTCCTAATGATCACCAATTTCAACTTTATGCTACGCCGAATACAACACAAATAATAAATAAATGGGCAACAACTGTTGTATATCGATTATTGCATTTTTCAGTAAATCGTTTGATTATGTCCCTTTTCCAACGTTTACATAAATTACAAATATTACCGTCACACCTACAATATGCGTTGTTAAATTTATATTGCTGATGTATTTAACAAAATGTCTCTGCTCTACATTTTATTCTTAATAACGAGAGCTTATTGTAAAACACAGGCATATAATACATTTCTGCAAGAATTATAGAATACAATATTACTTCAGCTTTCTGTTATGTTCGTTGTGATTAATGTTTTTATTTCTTCTTTTGCGTTTTATTTTTTTATTTGCTGTTAGGGAAAAGTTAGACTTATACAGACTATATTTTGAGTAACTTACGAGTTTAGGTGCATAAATTATTTCAGCATGACTGAAAGAGCCATAAACAAACGCTACGAAAACGCCAGATTAAGAGGAAGACCGAGAAAGAGATGGATAAAGGGAATACTAAAGTCACTAGGAGGAATAACATCAGAAGAGGCCAACAGAAGAGCAAAGAATCGCAGATTGTTTCTCCCTTCGACGCCAACGGCAGCAGAGGAAGGATAGCAGAAGAAGAAAGAAGGAGAAGAATTATTTCAGCGAAACGAGTGATCTCTCCTTAGTAGACGTAACACCACTACAAGAATGTGTTTATCAAGCGGTAAACATCTCTGTGTTCATCACCATCAATTGACCGCATACATTTGATTGACCGCTTCTAGTTCTGTGATTCATTTAATTTTATTTTTGCTACAAGAGTTAGGGCAAATATATCGACAGATTTCCAAATGCCCGCTGGATAAAAATAAAACCGGAAAACACTCCAACTGGAGTGACGTTTTCAGTTATATGAGCTATAGAAGGCTGTGAAGTCATTCTCTAATCCGCCACTGCTTGAAAAGCTGAAAACGTCAAACTAATTGGGGTTTTTCCGGGAATTTCCTGTTAGCCCGTAGGCCTTTTTAAATCTATAGATGGCTAGGGTTATGTCCCCTAACACGGAGTCACATTTAATTACACATTAGGGATCCACCGCATAAAGTGCGATGTTAATCATGGGGACGTTAATCTTCGGAACAGAAATAATTTATGTACATAAACTAGTAATTTAACAAAAATTGAACCGCTTTCTTGCAGCCCTGCGAAAGTGTCGACAATTTATTATAATATTGTTACTATTATTATTATTGTTATTATTATTGTTATTGTTGTTATTATTGTATTATTATTTTATTATTATTATTACTTAGAGAAACCTGTGCTTGCTACTTGTTTACTACTTTAGAATTACTTCATTGCCCGATTTTGTCCCACTTTTTACATGTCAGAGGAAGAAACACAAATTTTCGAAAACATGCTTCTAACAACGTCAAGCTGGTTTCGCTGTAATTCGTCATTGCCACACCCTTGTCACTCCAAACAAAACAGATAAACAACATTAAAGTTATCTGCTCTTCGCAAAGACTTTCTGCAATAGTCTTGTATTTACGTATGTACTGTATTAGTGTATGTGTGTCTATGTATCTTCTTCTACCTTTAAGCTCCCTGTGGAGCTTAGGTCTTCAACAAACACTTTCCCAGCCAATCTGTTTTTGTCATTTTTTAAAGATCATTCCATGTCTTCCCCATCATCTTCATATCTGCTTCCACCTGTATTCTCCGAGAATATGTTGGTCTTCCTCTTTGTCTTTTTCCTTGGGGATTCCAAAAAGGGTCTGTTGTGTAATATTCTCAGTTGGCTTCCGCAGCGTGTGTTCTATCCAGCGTTATCGTGTTTGCTGTATCCTTGTCCATGTTTGTGAAATTTGTTTGCATTACTTTTTTTTTTTTTACAGCACAGGATAGCCAGTCCCATGTCCAAACCTCCTTATTCGCCTCTTACGAACATGCCCTATTACGAACAGCGCTACAATTCTTTACTCCCCTTTCGGGTCCCGGCTGTGCATGACGTGAGTGCATGCATGTGTATGCATATTTTAGATGGAAAGAAACAAACATAAAGCACATAGTGACGCTTGCACTTTTATTCCACTTTCAAATCCTGCTTCAAACGTTATTATAACTGCTCTCTGTGTCTTCTGTTTATTTTGGGTGATTTGTTTCCTCCTGGTCCTGTAAACAAACTGTCCATTTTGTCACATTATACGCCTATTATAATGGTGTACGTTACATCTTGGTCGCCTACCAAAAGATTAAGTTATTGAGTTATTAGCGCGTCATCATCATTGCACTCCGAACATGTTCATAGGTGCTCAGATCCCCTCCTCAGCAAGTCTCGTAGTGTCCAGCGACTGACGACTCCAGATGTGTGTTGGTTGATTAGTCTTCTTACACGCCCACTAAGTTTCTCCTTACCAAAAGATATACTCTACGGACAACTACGGACAACTGCAGGTGGCAAAAGTAATAGGCGGCGCCCACAAAAATACTATATGTAGACGTGTGTAAACGTGACATGAATGCTCTAAGCATAACCCCTGCAGCGTGGGAAGAAATAGCTGCAGACCGCAATCTTTAGAAAGACACTCTAAAGCCCTAACTCAAACAAAAAGCAGACAAAAAGCTCTAACTCAAAAGAAAAGATAATACACGGCGAAAGAAAAGAAAAAAATAACATTTCTAGGGGCGCTGCAAAATCTAGTCAACTATGACTGACGGAAACTACAACTACTAACTATATTTTTTGCTTGTCGGTTTTATTTCATTAAGTAATTGTTGTAGATCTTTAGGATTTTCTGCTAGTAACACAGTATCATCAGCATATCTTAGGCTATTGATTATCTTTCCATTAATGTTTAGGTCTGACATCTCTATGATGTTTCCAAAGATTTGCTCAGTGTATAGATTGAACAAGCTTGGTGATAGGATGCATAACTGTTTTACTCCCATTTTTTATATCAATGGGTGTAGAGTTTTCTGTGTTATATTTTATTATTGCTGTTTGCTCCCAGTATAGACTACATATTAATCATATGTCTGTGTCATCTAAATGTATCTCTTTAAGGTAGTCTATAAGCTGTTTACAGTGTATTCTATCAAAAGCTTTGATGTGATCTATGAAGCAGGCATATATTGGTTTGTTTACTTCTGTGTACTTTTCGAGTAGTGTCCTCATGCAGAATATGGCTTCTTTTGTTACACTGTTTTTCCTAAATCCATATTGTTGTCCTAATGCCATAATGATTTTATTTTGAATCCTTCCTTGTATAACTTGTATCCATGACTTTTGTACAATTTACTAAGTCATGAAACATTGTACAGTTTATTCAAAGTCATGACCATCAATGTCAGCATCATCATCACAGGCGATCACATCACTCGGTCCTTCATGCCATAACTTCAGTCGGTGACCTTTTGTTATGCCATTTGGATAAGATGCTGAATATACTTTTTCTTGACATTCCTCTGTTTTACCTTAAATTCTGCTTCTTGTTATAGTATTCTTAATGCCTTCTTTTCGCATGACATATCCAATAAATTAAGATTGTCTCTTCTGTATTATTTTGATGAATCATTTACTAAAAGCCATGCCTAAATGTACAATTCATTACTCCCAGTACAATTTCCTAAAAACTAGGACTCATTGTACAATTTACTATAAGCAGTTACTCAACGTACAAAGTACTAAAAGTCATGACTCAATACACATTTTACTAAAAGTCATTTCTCGATGAACAATTTACTAAAAGTGCTGATTCAATGTACAATTTATTAAAAATCATGATTTAATCCACAATTTACTAAAAGTAATTTCTCGATGAACAATTTACTTAAAGTGCTGATTCAATGTACAATTTACTAAAATAATTTATCAATGTACAAATTACCAAAAGTTATTTCTCAATGTACAATTTACTTAAAGTGATGATTCAATGTACAATTTACTAACAATAATTTCTCAATGTACAATTTACTAAAAGTCAATTCTCAATATACAATTTACTGAAAGTCATGATTCATCTTTTTTTCTTTCTTTCTTTTATCGTGTTCTACTTTTTGCTGATAGACGTTGTAGGCGTAAGTCAATGCAGTGTTTTCTATCAAGGACACTTTTTGTGGCTTGGTACATAGTGATATTGTTTTGCTTTATTATGTCGAAAATTCCTTAAATCCATCTTCTCCTTGTTCTACCTCTATAACTTGGTTGTTCCATTTTGTTGTTATAAGCTCTTGACGATGTTGCTGAGTAGTTCATACACATTAAATGTTCAAACCACTTTAATCTTCGTGTTAACAAATAATCCTTTATTCACTTTAATCTTTGTGTTAACATTCGAGTTAAACTCTATCCGTCTTGTTTGGGACGAAAATGTCTCGATGACTTTGTCATTGAAAGTACTGTTGGGTTGGTTTCTGAGTTTCTGAAGGAATGATTTCTCAATGGACATTATTGCCAAACCAGATAAGCGTTCTTGTGTCTGAGTTGAGCGACAATAAGATTTGATTCTCTTCTGAGCAAAAAAAGTTCTTTCTACAGATGTTGATGCGCATAACGTAGTTATAAATAGGTTAGGAAGTTCCGGTAATCAGACATAGTTTCCCTTTCACTTTGTGTCGCACTTGATTGGCTAGAGCTAAAAATAAACAATGAAACAGCATTTCTCTAGCGGTAGCTCCCGCCGTATTATTTTCACTGGAATTTTTTAATGTAAAGGTCATTAATTCTAAGTCGGAGAGAAGATAACTGTACCGCTGCTTATTAGCGGTTTCATATACTATCTTAGAGTAGTTTTGGTTTCATTCACAAACGTTATAGTGGCCATAGGAAAACCTACCTTTAATAAATGCAAATCAAAGCAAATAAGTCACATTGGCTTACGAAATGTGTAATAGAATATTCGAAAATGTGTAATATAATTATTTTAAAAATATAATAAATTATCATTTCCTATTGTATTTCGTTAATATTTTCATGCTACCGGCGGTAGCTGAGGTAGCATAGAAATACGGCTCACTGAAAGTACAATTTACTAAAAAGTCTTGACTCAAAGTACAATTTACTAAAAAGTCATGACTCAAAGTACAATTTACTAAAAAGTCATGGCTCATTTTACAATTTACTAAAAAAAAAATCATGGCTCATTTTACAATTTACTAAAACTCATGACTCAATGTACAATTTACTAAAAACCATGACTCAATGTACAATTTATTAAAAAGTCATGACTCAATGTACAATTTACTAAAAAGTCATGATCAATGTACAATTTACTAAAACCTCATGAATCAAAGTTCAATTTACTAAAAAGCCATGACTCAATATACAATTTACTAAAAGTCATGACTCAATGTTCAATTTACTAAAAAGCCATGACTCAATATACAGGGAGCCACGATAGCTCAGTGGTTAGTGAACTGGACTACAAAGGACAAGGGGCAGGGTTCGATCCCAACCGACGGCTTCCGGGTTCACCCAGCCTTTAATGGGTACCGGATTTTTTTTTCTGGGAAAGTGAAGCGGCACGGGCGTAATACTGACCACATTACCTCAAAAATCATGTGCCGAAGGTCTGTAAAATGCATGATCCCTAACACCATATTCCCTATACGCCACTTGGCGTGACAGGGGTACTTTACTTTTTTTTTTTTCCATGACTCAATATACAATTTACTAAAAAGTCATGACTCAATGTACAATTTACTAAAAAAACAAAAAAGCATGACTCTATGTACAATTAAATATCAGAAGCCTGCCAATAATGGACAAGGATGAGCGTCCAACACAAGCGATGTTTACAAACGTTTCACTCTTGGGTACTTGTACCACTCTTGTGTGCCTGAAGATGGCTGTAAAGCCCAATAAAACGTGTAGGGCGTGAAAGAGATGGCCATAAGATTGTTAATTGTGTTGTTATATTATTAATTGTGTTGCTATATTGTTAATTGTGTTGTTATATTATTAATTGTGTTGCTATATTGTTAATTGTGTTGTTATTCCCAGCGACGATTCTATATTTATTGAATAATCCAATATTTCATGATGCTACTGCGCTATACTTGGAAATACTTGGTTACAACTGTCAAAATAAAAGGAAAGAAAGATCGCGGACGACAAAAAGAGAAAATACTGCATAGCTTTGTGTCATGGCATGTAAAACAGCCAACAACAGAACTGATACGATGCACTGTAGATAGAAGATTGTGGAAGGACATGATCGCCTACGCCAACCGGTATGGCATGATGATGGTGTTGATGATGATAATAATAATAATTATTATTATTATTATTATTATTATTATTATTATTATTATTATTATTACGAAGACTGCGCCATAGTAGTTGTAAACAAAGAAAGTTTTTTTTTTATTTTTTATTTTTTTTATGGCGGAGACTTGTAGTGGTGTCTATCAGTTCTTGTTTGCTTGTCCTGGCGTCATCAGTATCTTACAAATTGCCGTTCGCTTAGAGTAAGTATTCTTAGCCAAAAAGTAAATAAGAAAAAAAAGTGAAGAGCTTGTCACGTTAAGTGGCGTATAGGGAATATGGTGGTGTTAGTGACCATAAATTTTACAGACCTTCAGCACATGATTTTTGGGGTAATGTGGTCGGTATTATGCCCGTCCCGCTTTACTTTCCTAAAAACCCATTTAAGACTGGATGAACCTGGAAGCATTTTGTCCTTTGTAGTTCAGTTGAACCACTGAGCTATCGCGGCTCCTGGCTTAGCCAAATAGATGACCAAAAATTAAAATTATGAATAAGCTGTGTCTACTAGTTTGTTGTTATTTATTTTATTTATAACCCGTTTTATAAGAAACTCCAAACTGTAACTCGAAATGATAAAGCTCAGCACAGACATTGTCTCATTAGCTAACTACCGAGTAATTATCGACGATTATAGAACTCATTAAATAAATATCATCATAACTTGAGAATGGAATGTATGTTAGATAACCTAGCAGTACTTGTAAAAGAGGAGAAAAACAGAACAGCGGGCCTATAAATTTTAATAGAAACATAAAGCGATGAAAAATCCATATTCAGCAGCCCACGGTTCACAATCACTGCACTCCCATGCAGAGCCTCCGGTCACATGTGCGTTATAACGCAATAAACAAAATGTCAAGAATATTTCAACGCGGTTGGTACAAAGAAATCTTTTTTTTTAACGTGTTCAAGAAATCGACACACTAAATAAGAGAAAAGGCGGCAGACAATAGGTAAGGTTGACTAGTAAATGACTCATTCAACAAGTAGGAACAAATTCCTGCCAGGAAACGGGATGTAGTCATAAAACAGTGTACTTGAGTGAAGTCGTATGGTAAATAGAACGCCTGGTACCAAGCATTTTCTCTATATATATTTAACAATCGTCAGACATATGAACACATAAAATATTGTTATCAATGATCTTTAACCAGGGCCGTGCATCTCAAGTGCATTCAATATTTTCCTTCCTGCTTGTTATCTCAGTTCCCTTGGGAGCGTACGGAGCACCAACTTGATTAATTGTTCAAATCTTTTTCTATTCTACATTTTGTTTTGCCAGCTTATGTAATTGTTTTAATGTTTTATTTTTTTTCCCCCGTTCCAGTCTTTAATCGATAAATTTATCGCAACTAGCGTGTAAACAAAATTGTACTCAAAAATGGGTGCGTCAATCAAAATGTTTCTTTTAGCCACGCCAACTAAGAGTTAATGCCACTAATCCATTTTGTCCATTGTTAACTTTAACTCCTTCCGCTTTCTATTATTTCCTACGATATAATTTTGACTGGACCGTTAGGTCTTAATCTAGAATAACAATACTTATCTAGTTTCTTTTCTCCATACCGGTTAATGAGTTCTTCGTTTGGGATTAGGTTTTAATTATTGTTTAGCAATTATATATATAATAGTCCCAATATATAAAATAAAACAAAGTGTCAGACAATGCTGTTTTCTATCACCGCATATGTTCACACTTTACAGCGAAAATGTTTTGAGATCAATATTGCACAAAAAAGGAATTGAAATCAATGGTCACAACATTAACAATTTGCCATATAGACATATTGTGAAAGAAAGCAAAAAAATTGTTTCGGTCTAAATAGTGAGAAAACAGATGTAATGGTAATGGTGAAGCAATAATCATCACCATCGTGCAATATCAAAGTAAATAGGACAAATCTGAAACAAGTGCAACGCGTCAAATACTTGGGAACAATGTTAACATCAGACGAAGATGAACCGCAGAAATGAAAATCCCAATAACTCAGATCATAATAGCATTTCAGAAAATGAAGATCATCTTGTGCAACAAGTCTATGTTAATAGAAGTGAGAAACAGAGTTAATCTGTGCTGTATAGAACCAATCCTACCGAATGTAAGCGAATCATGGACAGTAGACAAATAAATGGAAAGACGATTAGAGGTCACTAAGATGGGATTTCTCAGAAGAATGTTGAAAGTTCCCTGGACAGCTAAAAAGACCAATGAAGACATTATCAAAGAGACCAACACAAGAATGGAGCTCCTAAGTAATATCAGAAAAAAAAAAACAATCGACATTTTTCTGGCACATCATGAACAGAGTAAAGTTTGAATACTTGGTTATAAATATCAAAATCAGGGGAAAAGATATCGCAGACAACAAAGAGAGAAGATACTGGGTAACTTAGTATCATGTCAGGGAAAAAAGTCAACAACAGAATTGACACATTGCTTTGTGGATAGAAGAATGTGGAAGGACATGATCGCCTTCACCAAACGATATGGCACATGATGATGTATATATTAGATATAAAGTGCTTTCTATTTCTATTTACAATTTATAAATGTTACATGTCATCATACACCGAGTTTAGATTAGTTAGATCACTTCAGTTAATTCTAAATTAATCGAAATAACTATAGTAGAATTAATATTTTAATTATGTGTGCAACAAAATTGGTCAAATCATTGGACAGCTATCACCACTTTTTATAGAAGCAAAACGGACACTACAATACAATCTTCATCCCAACGTTGTGCTACCAATGCCAGTCCTTGGTCCTGGATGCAAGAACAATAAGAGAAATAACCTCTACTGAGAAACACTGAGAAAACAGTGTTAGACAGATGACAGGAAACAGCATGAGAGATAAGATCAGAATTGAAGAACTGAGAAAAATAAAAAGCTAGAAATAACCCCCGCCATAGAATATATAGAGAAACAACAGATAAAATGTTTTGGCCACGTGACAAGGTAGAAAGATCAAAACACAACACAAGGAGCCTTGAATAAACGTTGTGAGAAAACCAGACCCAAGGGCGGACCACATAAAAGATGGATTGACGGAATATTAGAAACACTAGGAAACATAACAGCAGTAGAAGCGAACAGGAGAGCAAATAAGGAAGGAAAAAAGAAGAAGATGGTGATGATAATGATGATTATGATGATGATGATGATGATGATGATGATGATGATGATGATGATAACGAATAAAGAGGAAGAATTAGGTATCATCATCATGCGCCATACCGGTTGGCGTACTCGCTCATGTCCTTCCACAATCTTCTATCTACAGTGCATCGTGTCAGTTCTGTTGTTGACTAGTTTCCACGCCGTGACACCAAGCTCAAGCTAATTACATATAATTCCATTTAAAGTGTTATTTTAATTAATTATTTGTAACCAAATAGCCAACAGTTACTCTCCCGATATAAGGCTTTAGGACGTCGTGTAGTTAGATGTGACTTCAATTAGTTCTGCATGAAAGGGATGTGAAGGGAGACAAATATTTAAGTCTGCATGTGTGCCTGATAATTTCCTCAACTGGAGAACACAAAACATGAAGGAAGCTCGGCTGCGGAATTAACAAGGCAACTTATGTGCAAGATCCAGCCAGTTTTCTCTTTCGCCTTCTGTTTTACAGCGTTGTCTTATAGCAATTAATTAGAATGTTGCATTATAAACATCAAGGTGAGATATATTTTAATATAAATCCCAAGTGAAGTAAGTGTGTATATGTTCTCTTTATGTGTTTACGCAAGGGAACAATGATTATTTATTGGTTAACAAAACGAACGTTATTGCACTCCAAGCAAAATAAAAAGGTGCTCTTTTTTTAAAAAAGATAAATCACAGCCAGATATACCAGTTACATACCAGAAGAAGCAGATAATCAAATCAATCACAGCCAGATACATCAGTTACATACCAAAATAAGAAGATAATCAAAGCAATCAGAAGACCACCGTAAATAGGATTATGATTACATTTGTCAGATAACTATATAATTTTAAAAAACTGAATGTTATTCTTGGCAATAACATTTATCAACGAACTATTTCCGTGTAGTTTTAATTGCTTGCTTGCTTACGTTCGCCCGATGACTAAAGTATTCTAGAGTATTCGTAAACTGTAGAATTCCTCTTCGTCAACCGCCCTTAAAAGGACGTTAAGTGGACGTGTCTGCGTTGTGTTGTGGTTTGCAGTATAACTGTATTTAATCTAGAGACCATCTTCATCGCACAACGGAAAACTCCATTTGCTTAATTCCCCTTGTTAGCACGTCCCCCCCCCCCCCCCCCCCAAGCATCAAACACTGCCCGCCAGACAGTAGCAAAAGCATTGACGGTGGCTTCATCTCAGATACACGAGTTATTGAGTTACATGAGATACATGAGTTATTGAGTTACATAAGATATACGAGTTATTAAGTTACATAAGATACACGAGTTATTAAGTTACATAAGATACACGAGTCATTGAGTTACATAAGATACACGAGTTACTGAGTTACATAAGATATACGAGTTATTGAGTTACATAAGATACACGAGTTATTGAGTTACATAAGATACACGAGTCATTGAGTTACATAAGATACACGAGTTATTGAGTTACATAAGATATACGAGTTATTGAGTTACATAAGATACACGAGTTATTAAGTTACATAAGATACACGAATCATTGAGTTACATAAGATACACGAGTTATTGAGTTACATAAGATACACGAGTTATTGAGTTACATAAGATATACGAGTTATTGAGTTACATAAGATACACGAGTTATTGAGTTACATAAGATATACGAGTTATTGAGTTACATAAGATACACGAGTTATTAAGTTACATAAGATACACGAGTCATTGAGTTACATAAGATACACGAGTTATTTAGTTACATAAGATACACGAGTTATTGAGTTACATAAGATACACGAGTCATTGAGTTACATAAGATACACGAGTCATTGAGTTACATAAGATACACGAGTTATTGAGTTACATGAGATACACGAGTTATTGAGTTACATAAGATACACGAGTCATTGAGTTACATAAGATACACGAGTCATTGAGTTACATAAGATACACGAGTTATTGAGTTACATAAGATACACGAGTTATTGAGTTACATAAGATACACGAGTTATTGAGTTACATAAGATACACGAGTTATTGAGTTACATAAGATACACGAGTTATTGAGTAACATAAGATACACGAGTTATTGAGTTACATAAGATACACGAGTCATTGAGTTACATAAGATACACGAGTCATTGAGTTACATAAGATACACGAGTCATTGAGTTACATAAGATACACGAGTTATTGAGTTACATAAGATACACGAGTTATTGAGTTACATAAGATACACGAGTTATTGAGTTACATAAGATACACGAGTCATTGAGTTACATAAGATACACGAGTCATTGAGTTACATAAGATACACGAGTCATTGAGTTACATAAGATACACGAGTTATTGAGTTACATAAGATACACGAGTTATTGAGTTACATAAGATACACGAGTCATTGAGTTACATAAGATACACGAGTCATTGAGTTACATAAGATACACGAGTTATTGAGTTACATAAGATACACGAGTTATTGAGTTACATGAGATACACGAGTTATTGAGTTACATGAGATACACGAGTTATTGAGTTACATGAGATACACGAACTCCTTAGCACCGGCGACGACTTTGACCACAGAGCCTCCTTAGTGGCTTCCACAGCCAACTACAGATATATTAAGGTTCGCGGGCAGAAAATGAAACCGAAAACCCCACCAAATAGCGTGACGTGTTCAAATATAGGAGATTTAGACTGCTGATCTCACTCGACCGACAACACGCAAAGCTTAAAAAGTCACTCTAGTTGGTCGTTTTTCAAGAATTCCCTCTCAGCCCAGAGGCCTCAATAAATGTATAGTTGGCTGTGGTCGCTTAAGATTTTCATCCTTGACAGTGACTGTTACTTTCACCTTGACCGTGGCCCGGGGGGCTCTGGTCGCCATATGCCACAATTGTCCACTATTGCCACACAAACAAAAGCATGGGTTTGTTTGATTGGACTACATAAATTAAGATGGCTTTTGTTGAAGTTTGTTTAGTGCCGTCTTATTATAGTACATAATCCACGTTTATACTAGAAAGATAACACAGGAATTATCACATGCAGATGGGTGAAAATCTGAATAGTAAAAAATAAGATTCACCCGACAGAGCCTCAAAAGGTAACACGCCAGGTAAAGGTGATACTGCTAAAGTAGGGTAAACTTGAATACCCTTTGGTATTGGCGTTTGTGTGTCAACTGTGTCTGTCTATAGCTGTCTCAATTCAAGAGTAAAATTATTTTCGTTCTTAAGCTACATAGCCAGAGGTCAATAGCATTGCTGCTTAATTCAACATGTACTGGAATCTCTTGTTTGTGGAAATATTAGAAATAGTTCTTTGATATCGACACTAACTCTCGCTCTATGTACAGAAAGACAAATGTCATGAATTATATAGGATTGTATAACAAATCATTGAACATCTACAATCGCATATATAAATTCGCTACAAAGAACCTGCTGTCAGCACAAAATGAAGGTAAATGTAGACGAGTTTGAAATTATGAACATAAAAAGAACGTCAAGAAACTTTAGCATCTCAAAAGGCAAATACAAATTAAAGCAAGTAGAAGAATTCAAGTATCTGGTGAGCTTTTTGACAGAGGATGGAAGGTGTAATAGAGAGATAGAAGCAAGAATTTAAAGTGATAACAAAGATACAGAGGATGGCAGGTGTAATAGAGAGATAGAAGCAAGAATTTAAAGTGATAACAAAGATACAGAGGATGGAAGGTGTAATAGAGAGATAGAAGCAAGAATTTAAAGTGATAACAAAGATACAGAGGATGGAAGGTGTAATAGAGAGATAGAAGCAAGAATTTAAAGTGATAACAAAGTTACAGAGGATGGAAGGTTTAACGGGAGATAGAAGCACGAATTTAAAGTGATAACAAAGTTACAGAGGATGGAAAGTTTAATGAGAGATAGAAGCAAGAATTTAAAGTGATAACAAAGTTACAGAGGATGGAAGGCTTAACAGAGAGAAGCAAGAATTTAAAGTGAGAACATTAATTTGTGTTGAATATTTCTAAGTCTTCTTTTGCTTACAAGATATATCTTGATTTCGCCTCTAACCCCCCCCCCCCCCCCCCCAATTTTTCCTGGTTTCAGCTATATGGCATTCTTGGGTTGTCATATTATGGCAGCCCAAGTCGGAATTGGCACATACAGCACAGCTGAACTCTCTTTCTTACTTATTTTGACATAAACTTGGTGCAATAAAAAACGCTTTTCATTTTCTGAAATGTTATTTTGATCATGGTTTATATATAGCACCAGGAGAAATGTGCAAATAACAAGATTGTCGGCACGGTTCTAGAAAGTTGACAATCTTGGTCGCTATATGATAGGATGAAATAGCTAGAGAATAGCACAGCAATCTATTAAAGGACAAACAACAGAATACAAAATAGAAAATGAGGCAGACCTTGAGAGACATTACGATGAATACTACAGGAGGTATCGACAACCTTAATTGGGTAGAGATACTCGCCCAGAACATGGATTTAGTCGAGGTATAGTTGCCAGCACTGTGTGGTGTATGACGGCACTGGAAGAATGATGATTATGCTGCTAATGATGATTACGATAATGATAATTATGATCCCTAACGCAAACGTTTTCGAGATACGTTAAAAGCAACGCAAATGTTATCGAGAGATCATAATTTTCTTTTCTTTCTACTATATATATATATATATATATATATATATATATATATATATATATATATATATATTCACATATACATATACATATATATATACATGAACACCTAAGAGTGAATCAGTGAAGGTCACAAAATCATATTCTCTCTGTGGTTTTACTAACTACAGGTCATGTGGCTTCTGTTGGATTGGAAATGATAACTTACCACCACTGTGTGTCTATATGTTTGGAATTGGAGTCATCAATGATGGCCTAACATCATCAAGTGCTATGACGATCATCATTTTCGGGAGGACGTGAACTCCCATGGTATATGGTGGATAGGCGCCAGGAACCATTGAAGGCTATGTCTGAAAAGTGTTCCTTCTTGCAGTTTCCTCATATTCCAAGACCGGCTTGTTGCAGGAGCTACTGAGTTAAGTGCTCTGTGCACACCATGAGCTGTGTGTCTCATCCGTTTTGATCCTGCTTCGATATCCCGCTTGTTTACGATGAATGATGATATCGTATGACAGGGAGCAGTTGGCTGTGTTCACTTTCTGCGCGGTTTCGCCTTATGTCTTTTGGCGTGTGCTGAGACTGCTACGATGGGAACTACAGTTACCTTTCTTTGTTTGGGAGATGAGTTAGTAATTCGGATGATTCCACTGGCACAGGCGGTTGAGCAATTATGGATTTTAATTCGTTTGCTGTGATACCGAGGCCTTCCATAACCAATAACCAATATATATATATATATATATATATATATATATATATATATATATATATATATATATAATTAGAAATTAGAAGCAGAATATAAGAGCAGAATTCCATCGAAAGATAAACATTCTACGACGTAACAAATCATTGTCAATTAATATTAGAAAACGTGTTCTAAAGTGCTATATCGGTTCTGTTCTACTATATGGAAATGACTCATGTACGATAGGCAACATAACAATAAATCATAAGGAAAGCACATTAAAATTTATTGAACATACATATATATATATATAAAACGAACAGATGGTATGGAGATTGCCTGCCTGATCTCCTAGCTTCATCGGAAACTCATGCGTCGACAACGTGATGCTTTGTTCACAAATCGTCTCCTGTCGTTCCTTTCTGTGCCAGTTTCTGTGTTTGTTCACATGTTTTCCCCATTCAGTCTATGATGTCATTAATTCAATGGTCAACCTCTACACTTTCCATCTTTCATTGATATCTGAAATGGTTTTGACTATACCATTAGATCTTATGACATGCCCATGGCAATATCTCCTTATTTTTACTACTTAAAGAAACTCTTCTTTTGGGCTCATTGATTATTGATGATTGTTTTACAACCTTCAAAGAAGACAGTGGTGCATATGTTATGAGCACGAGGAGAATCGCGATGGATGGGATGAGAGTGACCAGGGCATTCATCTGGTTAGAGTCACAAGACTACATCAACGATTGCATAATGAGTGATTCGATGAGCGTGATAAGAAAAGTGGAAGCAGAAAATGGAGTGAGGTCAATCAAGGATACATTGTGATATTCAAAGGATACATTATGATCGTCATCATCAAGTACCGGGCCTGCTGGCGTAGGTGATCATGTCTCTAGGCGTAGGTGGTCATGTATCATTTCTGTTGTTGACCTTCTGCCAAGTTATTCTCTTAAGCTGTCTGGTATTTTTTCTCTTGCTTCCCTTTAATTCGTCCCTCAATTTTCCCAGTTGTTACAATATTCCGGTTGTTCTCTTTTCATTACATGGCCAAAGAATGATGATTGTTTCTTCCTAATATTGGAAATTAGCTCTCTTTTTGCTTTGACCTCTTTCAGAACATTTTCATTACTCTTCTAAGCTGTCCATGGTATTCTCAACATTCTTCTGTAAAACCACATTTCTACAGACTCTAGTGATTTTCTTGTCTGTTGTCCAATTGTCCATGGCATTACGATATAAATAGCATATAATATTACATACACAAAATCACCATCTACCGTTCCTGTTGGAGTAGGTGATTGTGTCTCACCACAACACTCTATAGCTCTGTGTGATTATCATTTCTGTTATTTACTTTCTATCAAACTGTTCTCTCAAACTGTTTGCTATCCCGTCTCGCCGTTTACCTCTATCTCTTCCACCATCAATTTTTCCACTTTTCACAATATATTTCAGTAGTCCATTTCACAGTACTTGGCAATAACAACAAAAAGCTTTCTTGTATTCATCCTTTTAATTATTTAACAGCTTTCCTCTTTGCTTTGGTTTTCTGACAGCGATCGCGTTACTCGTGTTAGCACATCATGATATTCTCAAAGTAGCTCTTCATGATATTCTCAAAGTAGCTCTTCATGATATTCTCAAAGTAGCTCTTCATGATATTCTCAAGGTAGCTCTTCATGATATTCTCAAAGTAGCTCTTCATGATATTCTCAAAGTAGTTCTTCATGATATTCTCAAAGTAGCTCTTCATGATATTCTCAAGGTAGCTCTTCATGACATTCTCAAAGTAGTTCTTCATGATATTCTCAAGGTAGCTCTTCATGATATTCTCAAAGTAGTTCTTCATGATATTCTCAAAGTAGCTCTTCATGATATTCTCAAAGCAGCTCTTCATGATATTCTCAAAGTAGCTCTTCACGATATTCTCAAAGTAGCTTTTCATGATATTCTCAAAGTAACTCTTCATGATATTCTCAAAGTAGCTCTTCTTGATATTCTCAAAGTAGCTCTTCATGACATTTTCAAAGTAGTTCTTCATGATATTTTCAAGTAGCTCTTCATATTATTCTCAAGATAGCTCTTCATGATATTCTCACAGTAGCTCTTCGTGATATTCTCAAAGTAGCTCTTCATGATATTCTCAAAGTAGCTCTTCATGATATTCCCAAAGCTCTTCTAAACATGTTCAAAGCACTTTATGATATTCTCAACATCCATTTGTAGCTATATTATGAGCCCCATCTTTGACAGCTGAGATAAGAAAAGGTGCCTTTCCATTTATATTTTAAGCCAATGTGGGCGTGTATATGTGAATCATGGACATTCGGAGGACGAACAAAAATAATCATTAGAGGTTAGATAAATTTTGTTTTACATAAACGAATAATAGTTTATATTACAAACACAAGTGTATGTATAGATTTTTTTTTTTCCAGAAGAATGCTTTTTGTACAATTGACAGTAAAGAAATCAGAGCGCCAGTAGCGTGATGGTTAGCACGCCGGCTAGGGGGTAAAATTATGTTGGTTTAGTATAAGCCTTACACTCTCCAGTCGACTCTGCTAAAAAAACAAATGGGTACGTGACTTGATGAGACAGAAAAAGTAAACACAAAAAAGAAAAGAGGCAAACGCAAAAAGGGAACTTCTAAGAAGCATCAGAAAGAAACAATAAACATTTTTCGAGCACATCATGAGAAGAGGAAAGTTGGAATACTTGGTTAGAACTGGAAAAATACATAGAACAAGAGATCGCGGACGATAGAGAGACAAAAATATTGGATAGTTTGGTGTCATGGCATGGAAAACAGTCAACAATTTAATTGATACAATGTTCGGTAGACAGAAGATTGTGGAAGGACATGATCGCCTGCGCCAACCGGAATGGCACATGATGATGATGCTTCTTTCTAAACACACCAATAAACAAACATTTCAACAACAGTAAACAAGTGAAGCAAACAGCAACATGACTGCCTCATTCTGTTATCGCAATCGTCTGCCTATAACAAACATCTGTCCACAATCATTCTTGTTTCGTGTGTAATTCTTGTTGACATTTGTCATAAATACATGGAATATTTATGTATCACTCTTAGCATCCATACGCACCATTGACACATTAATGTAAATCATCATTTTGTACTGTAATACTTTTCATTTGAAGATGAAATAAAGACTAGTTTTAAAAAAAAATACATGTATATGTTTTCTATAAGCCCATAGTGTATAGAGCCCCGATATTACATTTAATACAAAGGCTCTAGATGCCCATTTCTGGATCTGCGGTAGCTACATTTTTCAGCCATCTTTGTTGTTCAAATTTTGCGATAACGGGCAACGGGTCAGGCCAAACTACACACTTTGTGCTTTGTTGCTTATCGCGGGGAAATAAAACAACAGATAAGAATAATTAACGACAGCTATTTACAACAAGCAGTGGCGTATACTGGTTTTGGGGTCTGGGCTACCGCTGACATAATAAATGAAAACATACATATATTCAGTAGGCTAACATAAAGTAATATTTTCTAATGATCTCACTACATTTTAAATTACTTATTTATATGTAAAATCTATCCGTCTTGTTTGGGACGAAAATGTATCGATGACTTTGTCATTGAAAGTACTGTTGGGTTAGTTTCTAAGTTTCTGAGGGAATTATTTCGCAATGGACATTAATGCCAAACCAGATAAGCGTTCTTGTGTCTGAGTTAAGCGACAATAAGATTTGATTCTCTTGAGAGCTGAAAAAACTCTTTCTACAGATGCTGATGCGCATAACGTAGTTATAAATAGCTAAGGAAGTTCCGGTAATCTGACAGTTTCACTTTCACTTTTTGATGATTCGAATTGACTAGAGCTAAAAATAACCCATGAAACCGCATTAGTGTAGAGGTAACAACCGGTACATTATTTTGACGGGAATTTTTTAATGTGTTAAAGTCGTTAAACTAGATTCATATAGAAGAAAAATGTACCGCTGGCTCCTAGAGGTTTCAATGTAGAATAGTTATAACATTCACAAACGTTATAGTGGTCAGAGGAAAACCTTGCTTTAATAAATGCAAATCAAAGCAAATAAATCATATTGGCCTACGAAATGTGTAATAGAATATTCGGAAATTTGTAATATAATTATTTGTTAAAAATAAAATAAATTATAATTTCCTTTTGTATTTCGTTAATATGTTCAGGCTACCAGCGGTATCTGCGGTATCATTGAGAATACGCCACTGACAACAAGTACGGTTAACTATCTACACACTACTTGCCCTCTATTTTTAACCTTACCTTGTCTAACGAAGAACAGTAGTAATTTACGAGTTTAGGTCCTTGAATTATTTCTGCTAAACAAGTGATCTCCTCTGATTGACCGCACGTATTTGAATGTATCAGCTTCTAGTTTTTGTGCATTTTATTACATTTTTTTTACAACAAGGGTTGGGGTAACCCTAAACCTAACACAGGAAACCTCTAATCTAAAGAGAGAATAGAGAACGATCTAGTACAATACAAGGGGACGTTACTCCGAGCAGAAATACTTTAGGTAGCTAAACCCGTAAATTACCGAACATTCGAGACGTAGAAAAACCCGGCAACTTTTTCAACAGCCAAACAAGTCTTTAGCCAATCATCGAGCAGTAATTCAAATGAACTTCTAAAATAGCTGCATTGGGATTGACTTTCAGTTAGTAGTAATATCAGCCCGAAATATCTTACGTTATTCAACAAGTCCTGGTTATGACTCATGATTTATGACTTTATAGGGGGTGCAAGGTTTGGTTTCTCAAATCTCCGAAATGATAAATCAGAAATCAGGATTTGTTTGGGGAAAATGAAAAATTATAAATAGAAGAAAGCAAAGATACCCTGCATGACTCATGCTCAAGTTACAGTGGGAGGAAGACGTATTGTGTTTGTATGTGTATGTCAAATTGTATAGCTGTATAAGACAGCGTCAGTACACCACTCCCACGGCTGGTGATTCACGAGGATCAATGTCATCATCAGCTTGTGCCATCTCCGGATTGACTTCCAAGTAGCCCCTATATTCTCGAGTCCATCTCTTGATATTGTCAATTCTCTTGTCCATCTCTTGATGTTGTCAGCTCTCTTGTACATCTCTAGATATTGTCAGTTTTCTTGTCCCTCTCTTGATGTTGTCAGCCCACTTGTCCATCACTTGATGTTGTCAGTCCACTTGTTCATTTCTTGATGTTGTCAGTTCTCTTGTCCATCACTTGATGTTGTCAGTCCACTTGTTCATTTCTTGATGTTGTCAGTCCACTTGTACATCTCTTGATGTTCTCAGTCCACTTATCCATCTCTTGACGTTGTCAGTTCTCTTGTCCATCTCTTGATGTTGTCAGTTATCTTGTCCATCACTTGATGTTGTCAGTTATCTTGTCCATCACTTGATGTTGTCAGTCCACTTGTCCATCTCTTGATGTTGTCAGTTCTCTTGTCCATAACTTGATGTTGTCAGTCCACTTATCCATCACTTTATGTTGTCAGTTCTCTTATTCATCACATGATGTTGTCAGTCCACTTGTTCATCTCATAACGTTGTCAGTTCTCTTGTACATCTCTTAACGTTGTCAGTTCTCTTGTACATCTCTTAACGTTGTCAGTCCACTTGTTCATATCTTAACGTTGTCAGTTCTCTTGTACATCTCTTGATGCTGTCAGTTCTCTTATTCATCACTTGATGTTGTCAGTCCACTTGTTCATCTCATAACGTTGTCAGTTCTCTTGTCCATCACTTGATGTTGTCAGTTCTCTTGTTCATCACTTAATGTTGTCAGTTCTCTTGTCCATCACTTGATGTTGTCAGTTCTCTTGTCCATCACTTGATGTTGTCAGTTCTCTTGTCCATCACTTGATGTTGTCAGTTCTCTTATCCATCCCTTGATGTTGTCTGTCCACTTGTTCATCTCATAACGTTGTCAGTTCTCTTGGGGGAACATATAGGACTGGACTGCTGTGGCAACGACAACCATGCCCATCCTAACAGCTGTCTATATATATTTTATGTGCTCAAGCGTGATCTATGTTTTCATTATCCTTCGCCCACAAGACAAAATACCAAATCTTGTCTACTATTTGACCAGGGATCATCTGCGTCTACCTCCCTGACATGCGGGAGTACGGGAAATAAAAGAGCGAACAGGTTGGCTAGCTGTGCTATCGTTGAAGTCGATCAACCGATGAATCGGGTGGACGTCATTAATGCCCTCCGAGGGGTGGAAAGGGTACAGGACTTCAACACCCATGAATCAACGTCACTCCTTCGGATCAAAGAGATGGGAGTTAAGGTGGGCAGAAACTCAGTGGAGGTATAAGAAGGCACTAAACCAACACAGAATTGGAGTCGCCAGTCGCTGGACACTTGGGACCTGCTGATGAGGGAATCCGAGCACCAATGGACATGTTCGGAATGCAATGATAATGACCCACAAATAACTCAGTAACCTCGGGTTTCTTGAGGGGAGAAAGCTCTCTCACTTCACATGAAATTAGAATTGCGTGTATTTCAAAGCGATGCAATTATTTTAACCTCAATGGTGCATGGAACCTGTGTAGCGGCTCGCGCCTGGCACCTTCACATGATGTTCATGCCTACTGATGTTCATGGTTGCAGTTTTAGTGTTATTTCTTAGTCTTTTTTTTTTTTTCGTCCCGCGTCCCTGAGGGCATTTTAAAATGTCAGTGATCAGCTACGGTTAAGCCAAAATCCATCATCAAAGGCCAGTATCATGAAAAATGGAAATAAGAACACCCAAAGTATAACGAGAGGGACGGATACCTCCAGCTATCAAGGAGGGATCAAGTCATCATACTTCGCCTACGTACTGGCCACAACAGAATGAGAAACCACATGTTCACCTAACTCAAAATAGGAATTACCAGCCTATGCCACTGTACACTGGATAACATGACAATAAAACATGTTATACACAATTGTCCCCAGTACACATACTTGAGGAGGACAATGTGGTCCACACCCACCTCCGTGGAAGATAAACTCTACGGGGCAACCGAATCTCTGAAACAGACAGCTGCCTTCATAAGCGAGTTAGGAGTTTTAGTCTGAACGAGCCATGATCGCAAAAAAAAAAAAAAAACAAAGAAGAAAATGTCATTGCGGTCAATTACACCCGACAACACTAATATTGAATTGAAATTTAAAATGATTATGAAATCAAACCCCACAAAACGTGATAGATGTCGTTAGAATAGCTTTACTTAAACTGCAGAACTAGAAGACGTTTTGTTTTCTTTTTTTAGAAACCATGGCTCTTCAATATAGAGCAATACAATTAAGGTATTAAAAGAAAATCATTTACATAACTGGTAGACAGCACCTTTCAGGTAATTAAGTTTTAAGATCCCTGATTGAAAGCAAGCCACACCCAATGTCAGACAACTAAACGTTATACAGTCATTCCCAGTCAACTGTGATTTATACTTTGATTACACCGACACTACACACTCGCTCCATGTGCAACACATAGGCCGCACACCAACGCTTGTTTACGTGGATACCAAGCAGCAGAGGAGCGAGCCAATCATTCAGTCTCGACCTTGTGAACCTGCTCAAGGTGGCCTTCAAATCGACTATATTCTACACATAAAAAACACATTCTATACAACTTGGAGACAATCTGTACTAAAGCTAACTGCTATTTACGACAAGCAATCAGACAGTCTGTGTCATCATCATCATCAAGTACCGGGCCTGCTGGTGTAGGTGATCATGTCTCTCCACAACTTTCGATCTCGGCAGCTATTTATAATTTCTGTTGTTGACCTTCTGACAAGCCATTTTCTTAAGCTGTCTGGTATCTTTTCTCTTTGCTCCCCTCTATCTCTTCCTCCATCGATTTTTCCAATTGTCACAATATATTCTAGTTGTTCTCTTCTCATTACAAGGCAAAAAAATGATAATTGTTTCTATCTAATATTTAAAATTACCTCTCTTTTCGCTTTGGTCTCTTTCATAACATTTTCATTACTCTTCTTAGCTGTCCATGGTATTCTCAACATTATTATGTAAAACCACACTTCTACAGCCTCCAGTGATTTTTTGTCTGTTGTCCTATTGTCCATGATTCACATCCATATGTTAAGACTGGCTCTACATAACATTTAAGACATCTTTTTCTTGTTTCTACAGTTTGTATATAACAACAAATTTAGTTTTAATTAAAACATTAAATCAGTATTCGTTATCTATTACTGCTTACACAAAAACAAACCACAGCCATCTATAGCTTTACAAAGGCCTACGGGCTGACAGGAACTTCCCTGAAAGCCTCTAACTAGTGTGACGTTTTCCCCTTTGCGTGCAGGGATTGCTATGGGTAGAGTGACGTCGGCTGTCCATAGTACTTATAAATTATAACGTCATGCTAGTTGTAGAGTTTTCCGGTTTTATTTTCTTTCTGTGGGCCTTTGTGAACCTATGAACAACCCAAGAAGGCATTAAAAAAAATAAGTTGCGCTTGAGAGTCCAATTTAGAGTTTAGGAGTAAGGAAGTGGAATGTTCGAGAAAATTAATCAAGTTGTCCATCAACCAAGTGGGCGTAGGTTACAATACTGATTTAATGTAATTGTTATTGGGGTAAAGTAAAACAGACTAACTTACAAACAAATTAACACACAAAAAAACTAACTAACTAACAAACTAGTAAACTAGCGAACAAACAAACTAAGAAATAAACTAACAAAGAAACTAACAAACAAACAATTAACAAAATAATAACAAACTAACTAACATACTAACAAACAAACTAACTAACTAACTAATTAACAACCAAATTAACTAAGTTACTAATTAACAACCAAACTAACTAACTAATTAACAACCTAACTAACTAACTAAGTTACTAATTAAAAACCAAACTAACTAACTAATTAACAACCTAACTAACTAACTAACTAATTAACAAACTAAGAAATTAACAGAAAAACAATCTAACAAACTAAACTAACAAACAAACTAACTAACAACCAAACTAACTAACTAACTAACAAACGAACTAACTAATTAACAACCAAACAAAAAAACTAACTAATTACTTAACAACCTAAGAAATTAACAGAAAAACAAACTAGCAAACTAAACCAACAAACTAACTAACTAACTAACTAACTAACTAGCAAACTAGCGAACAAATTAACTAACTAACAACCAAACAAATAAACTAAATAAATAACTAACTAACTAACAACCAAACTAACTAACTAACAAACTAACTGACTAACTAACAAACTAGCAAACTAACAAACAAACTAACTAACTAACATACTAACAAACTAACTAATTAAGTTACTAATTAACAACCAATCTAAGAAATTAACAGAAAAACGAACTAACAAACTAAACTAACTAACTAACATACAAGCAAACTAACTAACTAACAACCAAAAAACTAACTATACCCAAAACAAACTAACTAACAACCAAACAAACTAACTAACTAACTAGCAAGCTAGCGAACAAACTAACTAACTAACAACTAAACAAACAAACAAACAAACTTACTAACTAACTAGCTAATTAGCAAACTAGGGAACAAACTAACTAACTAACATCAAACAAAGAAAATAAATAAGTTATAAACTAACTAACAAACAAACTAACTAACTGAATAACTAACAAACTAGCAAACAAACTAACTAACTAACATACTAACAAACTAACTAACTAAGTTACTAATTAACAACCAAACTAAGAAAGTAACAGAAAAAAAATAAACTAACTAACTAACTAACTAACAACCAAACAAACTAACTAACTAACAACCAAACAAACTAACTAACAACAAAACTAACTAACTAACAACCAAACAAACTAACTAACTTACTAGCAAACTAGGGAACAAACTAACTAACTAACAACCAAACTAACTAACTAACAACTAAATAAACTAACTAACAACTAAACAAACTAACTAACAACCAAACAAACAAACTAACAACCAAACAAACTAACTAAAAACCAAACTAACTAACAACCAAACTAACTAACTAACAACCAAACAAACTAACAACCAAACAAACAAACTAACAGCCGAATTAACTAACTAACAACAAAACTAACTAACTAACTTACAACCACACAACCAAACTAACAACCAAACTAACAACCAAATTACCAAACAAACTGACAAACTAACAAACTAACTAATAACCAAAGTAACTAATAACCAAACTAACTAACTAACAACCAAATAAACTAACAAACTAACTAATAAATAACCAAACAAACTAACTAACTAACACAAAAAAATAAACTAACAAGCTAACTAACTAACAACCAAACAAACAAACTAACTAACAAACAACCAAATAAACTAACAAACTAACAACCAAACAAACTAACAAACTAATTAACTAACTTACAACCAAAAAAAACTAACTAACTAACGTACTACCAAACAAACTAACAAACAAACTAACAAACAAACTAACTAACAAACTAACAAACAAACTAACAAACTAACTAACTAACTTACAACAAAACAAACTAACAAACAAACTAACTAACTGACTAACTAACTACCAAACAAACAAACAACCTAACTAACTAACTACTTTACAACCAAACAAACTAACAAACAACCTAACTAACTAACAAAATAACTAATAACCAAATAAACTAACACCCAAATAAACTAACAAACTAACAAACAATAACAAGTAACTAACTACTTAACAAACTAAGAAATTAACAAAAAAACAAACTAGCAAACTAAACCAACAAACAAACTAACTAACTAACTAACTAGCAAACTAGCGAACAAATTAACTAACTAACAACCAAACAAATAAACTAAATAAATACCTAACTAACTAACAACCAAACTAACTAACTAAAAAACTAACTGACTAACTAACAAACTAGCAAACAAACTAACTAACTAACATACTAACAAACTAACTAATTAAGTTACTAATTAACAACCAATCTAAGAAATTAACAGAAAAATAAACTAACAAACTAAACTAATTAACTAACTAACAACCAAACAAACAAACTAACTAACAACCAAAAAACTAACTAACAACAAACAAACTAACTAACAACCAAACAATCAAACTAACTAACTAGCAAGCTAGCGAACAAACTAACTAACTAACAACTAAACAAACAAATAAACTAACTAACTAATTAGCAAACTAGCGAACAAACTAACTAACAACCAAACAAATAAAATAAATAAGTAACAAACTAACTAACAACCAAACAAACTAGCTAACAAACTAACTGAATAACTAACAAACTAGCAAACTAGCAAACAAACTAACTAACATACTAACAAACTAACTAATTAAGTTACTAATTAACAACCAAACTAAGAAATTAAGAGAACAAAACTAAACTAACTAACTAACTAACAACCAAACAAACTAACTAACTAACAACCAAACAAACTAACTAACAACAAAACTAACTAACTAACAACCAAACAAATTAACTAATTAACTAACTAGTAAACTAGGGAACAAACTAACTAACAACCAAACAAACTAACTAACCACTAAATAAACTAACTAACAACCAAACTAACTAACTAACAACTAAACAAACTAACTAACAACCAAACAAACAAACTAACAACCAAACAAACTAACTAAAAACCAAACTAACTAACAACCAAACTAACTAACTAACAACCAAACAAACAAACTAACTAACTAACAGCCGAATTAACTAACTAACAACAAAACAAACTAACTAACTAAGAACCACACAACCAAACTAACAATCAAACAACCAAACAAACTAATTAACAACCAAACAAACTGACAAACTAACAAACTAACTAATAACCAAAGTAACTAAAATAACCAAACTAACTAACAAACAACCAAATAAACTAACAAACTAACTAACAAATAACCAAACAAACAAACAAACTAACTAACAAAAACCAAATAAACTAACACGCTAACAAACTAACAACCAAACAAACTAACTAACTAATTAACAAACAACCAAATAAACTAACAAACTAACAACCAAACAAACTAACTAACTAACTTACAACCAAAAAAACTAACTAACTAACGTACTACCAAACAAACTAACAAACAAACTAACAAACTAACTAACTAACTTACAACAAAACAAACTAACAAACTAACTAACAAACTAACTAACTGACTAACTAACAAACAAACAATCAAACAACCTAACTAACTAACTACTTTACAACCAAACAAACTAACAAACAACCTAACTAACTAACAAAATAACTAATAACCAAATAAACTAACACCCAAATAAACTAACAAACTAACAAACAATCTAACTAACTAACAACCAAACAACCTAACTAATAACTAAACAATCTAACAAAATAACTAATAACCAAACAAAGTAAAAAGTAAAGTACCCCCATCACGCCAAGTGGCGTATAAGGAATATGGTGTTAGTGACCATATATTTTACAGACCTTCGGTACATGATTTTTGGGGTAATGTGGACGGTATTACGCCCGTGCCGCTTCACTTTCCCTGAAAAAAATCAGTTACCCATTAAAAGCTGGGTGAACCCGGAAGCTGTCGGTTGAAACAAACTAACTAACAACCAAATAAACTAACAAACTAACTAACTAACAACCAAACAAACTAACAAACTAATTAACTAACTAACAACCAAACAAACTAACTACCTAATTAACTAACAACCAAACAAACTAACTACCTAACTAACCAATAACCAAACAAACTACCTAACTAACTAACTAACTAACAAACTAACCAACTAACTAACTAACAAACAACCAAACAAACTAACTAACTAATTAACAAACAAACTAACTAACAACCAAACAAACTATCTAACTAACTAACTAAATAACTAACAACCAAACAAACTAACTACCTAACTAACTAACTAACAAACAAACAAACCAACTACCTAACTAACTAACTAACAACCAAACAAAGTAACAAACTAACTAACTAACTAACTAACAAACAAAGAAACTAACAAACTAACTAACTAACTAATTAACAAACAAACTAACTAACAACCAAACAAACTATCTAACTAACTAACTAAATAACTAACAACCAAACAAACTAACTACCTAACTAACTAACTAACAAACAAACAAACCAACTACCTAACTAACTAACTAACTAACAACCAAACAAAGTAACAAACTAACTAACTAACTAACTAACAAACAAAGAAACTAACAAACTAACTAACTAACTAATTAACAAACAAACTAACTAACAACCAAACAAACTAACTATCTAACTAACTAACTAACAACCAAACAAACTAACTGCCTAACTAACTAACAACCAAACATAGTAACAAACTAACTAACTAACTAACAAACAAAGAAACTAACAAACTAACTAACTAATTAACAAACATACTAACTAACAACCAAACAAACTAACTATCTAACTAACTAACTAACTAACAAACAAACAAACCAACTACCTAACTAACTAACTAACAACCAAACAAAGTAACAAACTAACTAACTAAATAACAACCATACTAACTAACTAACTAACAAACTAACAACCAAAAAACTAACTACTTAACTAACAACCAAACAAACTAACTACCTAACTAACAACCAAACAAACTAACAAACTAACTAACTAACAACCAAACTAACTAACTAACTAACTAACAACCAAACAAACAAACTAACTAACTAACAACCAAACAAACTATCAAACTAACTAAGAACCAATTAAACTAACTAACAAACTAACTAACTAACAACCACACAAACAAACTACCTAACTAACAAATTAACTAACAACCAAACAAACTAACAAACAAACTAACTATCAACAAACTAATTAAATAACAAACAAAGCAAACCAAAAAGTTATCTGTACATTGTGTGACCCACAACATTCATTTGCAGGCTCTCAGTGACCCACTCCATCATAACCCCCACGTAGAAATATCCTGCCGTCCCCCGCCCCTTTTTTTTTAACTATCGTTGCTGAAACAATAACTCACACCATCAGTGTACTATCTATGTCTGTACCGACGGATCAACATATAATGCCACCCTAAATCCACGATATTGGACTGTGATCTTTTAACATAACTCTTATCTAGTCGACAGTTTTTTTTGTATTCTGAATTCTGCGTCAATTATACAACGGTACCAATTACAACATACAACCACAGTTTTGCTTAATGCTTCAAAGAAGATTGTAACAGTCTGGCAGTTGACGATATCTCTGTTATCTCAAAAATGCAACCCTGCGGGCGATATGATATGTATTGTTATCTTATATCCCACTATTATCAAACTAACCAACGAATTATCCACATATTATGGCATGAAGAATACTCTGCAACGGACGTTGGAATTCCAGACATAAAAAAACAAATAGTAGAAAATCTATCTCAACTAGAAACATTATTCTCGCTTTGGTTAGACATCAACATGCACTAGTTTCAATACATACAAATAGATTCTTTGATAATTATCATAAAGATTATCAGAACAAATCGGCCATTTCCAATGTTCCCTTCTTGGCTTCTTCTTTCCTTCCTCATTTGCCTTTCATCGACGAGGGGAGATATAGTTTGCGGTTTTCTGCTCTTGTGTTGAATTCTCCTGTTTTTATATTTTCTAATGTTACTAAAACTCCATCAATCCATCTTTTTTTTTTTTGTCTAGCCTGTCCTTGGGTCTCTTGTTCTCGTGGCATTTGTTAAAGACTCCTTGTATAATACTTTGATCTTTTTGTCTTATCTGGTACCTTCCATTTCATCTGTTGTTTCTTTATGTATTCAATAATTGGAATTATTTCGAGCTTTTTTTTTTCTTATCTCTTCTTTTATTATTTTATCTCTCATGATGTTTCGTGTCATGCATCTAAAACATTTCACTGCCAATGCAGTCCAATTTGTATCAATACAGAATAAATACAAGTCTCATAAGATAGAATCAAAAGACTGAAAAGAGCAGATCAACATCTATATCTTCCAGCATAGAACGAGATACAGACCTGTCAAACAGCACCCAACAGATCAAAATCTATATCTTCCAGCATAGAAAGAGATACAGACCTGTCAAACAGCACCCAACAGATCAAAATCTATATCTTCCAGCATAGAAAGAGATATAGATCTGTCAAACAGCACCCAACAGATCAAAATCTATATCTTCCAGCATAGAACGAGATATAGACCTGTCAAACAGCACCCAACAGATCAAAATCTATATCTTCCAGCATAGAACGAGATATAGATCTGTCAAACAGCACCTAACAGATCAACATCTATATCTTCCAGCATAGAACGAGATATAGACCTGTCAAACAGCACCTAACAGATCAACATCTATATCTTCCAGCATAGAACGAGATATAGATCTGTCAAACAGCACCTAACAGATCAACATCTATATCTTCCAGCATAGAACGAGATATAGACCTGTCAAACAGCACCTAACAGATCAACATCTATATCTTCCAGCATAGAACGAGATATAGATCTGTCAAACAGCACCTAACAGATCAACATCTATATCTTCCAGCATAGAACGAGATATAGATCTGTCAAACAGCACCTAACAGATTCAAATCCTTGGATAAACCAAACTGCGAGCACTGCATGAAAACAACGGATTATGCATTTCATCTCAGTCCCCAGATAAAAGACAAAGCACTGTATCGTGCAACACATTCAGCCATTGACTATATTCTTCTCATCAGCAGAATTGAGGAGGACGCGAATCGTTGTCTGGGAGGCAATGTCTGTAACGTTCACAGCTGAAAGGACGCGAATCGTTGTCTGGGAGGCAATGTCTGTAACGTTCACAGCTGTAAGGACGCGAATCGTTGTCTGGGAGGCAATGTCTGTAACGTTCACAGCTGTAAGGACGCGAATCGTTGTCTGGGAGGCAATGTCTGTAACGTTCACAGCTGTAAGGACGCGAATCGTTGTCTGGGAGGCAATGTCTGTAACGTTCACAGCTGTAAGGACGCGAATCGTTGTCTGGGAGGCAATGTATGTAACGTTCACAGCTGAAAGGACGCGAATCGTTGTCTGGGAGGCAATGTCTGTAACGTTCACAGCTGAAAGGACGCGAATCGTTGTCTGTGAGGCAATGTCTGTAACGCTCACAGCTGAAGGGACGCGAATCGTTGTCTGGGAGGCAATGTCTGTAACGTTCACAGCTGAAAGGACGCGAATCGTTGTCTGGGAGGCAATGTCTGTAACGTTCACAGCTGAAGGGACGCGAATCGTTGTCTGTGAGGCAATGTCTGTAACGCTCACAGCTGAAAGGACGCGAATCGTTGTCTGGGAGGCAATGTCTGTAACGTTCACAGCTGAAAGGACGCGAATCGTTGTCTGGGAGGCAATGTCTGTAACGTTCACAGCTGAAAGGACGCGAATCGTTGCCTGTGAGGCAATGTCTGTAACGTTCACAGCTGAAAGGATGCGAATCGTTGTCTGTGAGGCAATGTCTGTAACGTTCACAGCTGAAAGGAACAGACAGACGGACAAAAAGACAGACAGACAGACAGACGAACAGATAGATAGATAGATAGATAGATAGATAGATAGATAGATAGATAGATAGATAGATAGATAGATAGATAGATAGATAGATAGATAGATAGATAGATAGATAGATAGATAGATAGATAGATAGATAGATAGATAGATAGATAGATAGATAGATAGATAGATAGATAGATAGATAGATAGATAGATAGATAGATAGATAGATAGATAGATGGATGGGTGGATGGATGGATGGATGGATGGATGGATGGATGGATGGATGGATGGATGGATGGATGGATGGATGGATGGATGGATGGATGGATGGATGGATGGATGGATGGATGGATGGATGGATGGATATACAAAGGCATAAGGTAGTTACTTCCGAAGATGTATTGTACAACACAGTCACTTGTATGTAAAGAGCGGAAACTAGTCACAGATGTTGAGTTTAGCCAGTGCATGTATTTTTAACTGCTCGGTCTAGTTCACGCCAGGTAGAAAAAGTATGCAGAGTGGTGACCGGGTTGTTGTTGTTGACGAGGTAATGTCACGAGCTGATACGGGCGAGCCAGCTCACTCATTGAGCGTGGCAGGTCGTTTATTGAATTACCGGCTTTTACTGGGGATGATGGAGTTCGTCTAGCTCAAGGCTATGCTGAAATATTGACTTATCCTGTCTAGAGCTACTGCAATACTAGGTCCTCTATATCAGTCTTCCTCTTCTTTTTTCCTTCCTCATCTGTCTTTCAGCGTCGAGGGGAGATATAATGCGCGGTCTTTTGCTCTTCTGTTCGCCTCTGCTGCTGTTATTTTTCCTAGTGCTTCTAATATTCCATCGATCCATTTTTTCATGGTCGACCCTTGGGTCTGGTGTTCTCACAACGTTTGTTGAAGGCTCGTTGTGTTGTGTTTTGATCTTTCTGCCTTGCCACGTGGCCAAACCATTTTATCTGTTGTTTCCTTATATATTCTATGGCGGGGGCTATTCCTAGCTTTTTTCTCAGTTCTTAATTTCTGATCTTATCTCTCAGACTATTTCCTGCCATTCGTCTAACACATTTCATCTCTGTATAGGTTATTTTTCTTATTGTTCTTGCATCTAGGGTCCAGGTCTGGCATTGGTAGCACAACGTTGGAATGAAAATTGTATAGTGCTCGTTCTGCCTCCAGAGTTATTTCCTTGTTGGACAATAGTGGTGATAATTGCCCAATGATTTTACAAGCTTTGTTGTATATATTCTATATCAGTATATCTATTCATAGTATTCTGTATCATATATTGATGTCAGGTCAGGTAATTTTACCTGCTACTGTATGCAGTAAACAGTACAACCTGTGGATGCCCTGCTTTCTTGCGGGTAAGCTCGGGAGAGTAAAAGGCTAAGGGAGGGTACCCCGAAATAAAACAACCCCAATGCCTTGTAGGTGAGACTTTTTAGGCAAAGGCTAGCGGTGCCAACCGTAAACAAACCGACTGAAGGCAACAGTAAACCACCGTCGTAATTTCTTTGTACAATCATGAATCGCCACAGGAAAGCAAATATAAAGGACTCGGCCTTAATATAAAAAAGACAGAGGTAATGGTAACAACAAAGAAAAAGCTATCATCTCAGTGCAACATAAAGACAAGTGGTACAATATTAAATCAGGTAAATGAATTTAAATATTTGGGAACTTTGTTAACCTCAGACGGAAGATGTACAAAAGAGGTGAGATGCAGAATGGCTCAGGCAAAAGCAGCTTTCCAAAAAATTAGGAAGGTACTATTCAATCCATTTTTGAGAATAGAAACAAGAAAAAAGAGTTCTTAAATGTTATGTAAAGCCAGTCTTAACATATAGATGCGAATCATGAACAATAGGACAACAGACAAGAAAATCACTGGAGTCTGTAGAAATGTGGTTTTACAGAAGAATATTGAGAATATCATGGACAGCTAAGAAGAGTAATGAAGATGTTCTGAGAGAGATGAAAGCAACAAGAGAGCTAATTTCCAATATTAGGAAGAGACAATCATCATTTTTTGGCCATGTAATGAGAAGAGAAAAACTTGAATATATTGTAACAACTGGAAAAATTGAGGGACGAAGAGATAGAGGGAAGCAAAGAGAAAAAATAACAGACAGTTTAAGAGAATGGCTTGGCAAAAGGTCAACAACAGAAATGATAAATAGCTGCCGAGATCGAAAATTGTGGAGAGACATGATCACCTACGCCAGCAGCCCGGTTCTTGATGATGATATCATATATATTCTATATCAATATATCTATTCATAGTATTCTATATCCTATATATTCTATATCAGTATATCTATTCATAGTATTCTTTATAATATATACTCTATATCAGTAAGATGTTCATTATCGGAACAGCGGTGGTCGTTCTCAACTCGAGTGTTTCCTGGCTTTTGGCTTCTTCTTTTGGCAAGGCGCTGTGCCACTGAATACGGGTTTGATCCTGCCTCTGACCATATATTGTTCTTTGTTTGTTTTTCTGTTGTTGATTATTTGTCTTTTTTCCGAGCGCTGTAAACATACCTCTTCCTCTGAAATGATTCGCTGTTACAGGAGAAGCTCGATGAGGTGGTAAAACTGCTATGTCTTGGTCAGCTGATATTGCGCCGATCCAGCTGTTGGGACCGCAGGTCGCTGGGGCATTAGAGTTATCTCCCCTCCCCCCCCCCCCCCTTTCCACCTCTTTCCCCCAGCGATTGGGGTCAGAACTTAATTGCGAAGAAGAGGATAGTAATTATTATTATTGAGCTGGGGGGGGGGTGTATGAAAGGTTCACAGTTTGAACATTGTTATTTACCAAACAACTTTCAGACCGTACTATAATTGTTGCTTGTTAACATTAAGTCTGAAGATTGCACCTCTGTTTTGCCGTTGTGGGATATGACTTGGAGGTAACGATGTGTAGTGGTTTATAGAGAGCTCCTAATACTTGCTCCTTTCGATCCAAGACATCCGGCATCATGAAAGCTTATTTTATATAACGAGTTTGCCTTCTTCAATATTTAATTTACATCGGAAGGAAGGGGGGGGGATAAATGTATAAAAATGGTAAGCTGTTGTAAAGCTGATGATGAAAGTAAAGGTATGGTTACAGCTTTGACTGTTCCCGCTGAAAGCGAACCGAAACCCTATTCGATTGTGTTGTCTTTCGCTTACGTAACGCTGTATCTTTATCTTCCATTCCTTAAGGTCTGTTCACCTACAATGTTTACTCACTTGTCCATTCTAGTCATATTGGTTTTCCAGGGCGGCCAAAAGGTAGAATGTTATTTTAATCAGCTCTGGTTCACTTATCATGACGCTAACAGCCTGATATGACTCATTGACTCTGCCAGGGACAGTATATATTTTAGTCTGAGGTTGAACAGATCGTCAAGAAGTAGGCATGAGCTCAAACCGAAATAAAGATATGTGATGTCTGAGAGGTTTAATGTGATTTAGTTGAGCACGAACATTTAGAGAGAGTGTGTGTGTTTGAGACTACTAAACACAATTAGAACAAGACAAATGAAATTTGTGGGGCATGTTAAAAGATATAACAGCCTAATAAAAGTAGTATTGGAAGGGAAAATACAAGGTAAAAGAGGCAGAGGCAGACCAAGACTAACATGGACGAGTAACATCAAAAGATGGACAAGTCCACCTGTGACAATCTGCACAATCAAAGCAAGAGATAGAGTGGAATGGCGCTCCATGGTAGCCAACCTTCGATGCGGAGACGGCACTTAATTAATGAATGATTGTGTTTGAAATGAGATTGAGAGGAAAATAGAATATGAAAATCACAATGTCCTGTACATGAACTTTGCGTTTCAGATGAAGAACTTGCTCTGTGAAGAAGTGGGTTTTGGGGGTAAACCCGGAAGTCGTCTTTCAGGATCGAACCCGACCTCTTGTCCTGTGTAGTCAGGTTCACTAACTACTGAACTATCGCGGCTCCCTCTTATTTAACAATGTTTGAAGGAAATGTTCTGGGGTCTGTAGATTGAATGAATATATTCATTAGCATTATTTACATTGTTCACCCTACGGTGTGTGCCTTGACTGACATGTATCGGATGATTACACTTACAGTCTGGTTTGCTGTCTTCAGGATCAGGGTAGTATTTTGAAGAAAAAAATGTACTGTACGCAATACATTTCTATAGTAGTAGTAGGAGTAGTAGTAGTAGTAGTAGTATTAGTAGTGGTAGTAGTAGTAGTAGTAGTAGTAGCTTCCGTCAGTCATAGTTGACTATAGATTTTTCAGCGCCCCTAGAAATTTTTTTTTTCTTTTCTTTCGCCATTTATTCTCTTTTTCTATGAATCTGTCTGCTTCTTGTTTGAGTTGGAGCTTTCGAGTTTTACCAAAGATTGCCGGATGCAGCTATTTCTTCCCAGGTTGCAGGGTTTATGTTCAGTCTTCATGTCACGTTTACATACGTCTGCATAACGAATTTTGAGCGCCCCCTAGATCTCTTGCCATCTGCAAGATCACATTTCTATATATTCATTTGATTATGATTTGTCTGTTTTTCTAAAATACTATTCTCAGCACTTCCAACGCATTATATGATGATAATAATAATAATAATCGGCTTCCTATCTGGAGAGATAAATTCAATCACTGTAGGGCACTCAAGAGCGAGCACTCCTTTTAGTGTGACTAAATAGTCCTGTTCTAGAAGGGCAGTCACTTTCGGCTCATTGTGTAAACAAGTACAGACTATGAGTGGTTGCAATGTTTGTTTGAAAGCCAACTAGATTGAGAACTACTTGGGAAGTTTCAATAATTAGTGTGTTCCATATTTGTTATGGTGGGAAAGAAATAATTTATTTGTTCCTGTATATAGCCTTTGGCCCTTTGGCGTCTTGACGGACGATTGGTAGCAAGCAATCATGTTCAGTCAGTAGTTTGGTAACATTTTAATATCTACTGTTTGATGCTACTTTTGATGAACAGCTTCTCTCGTGGCTGAATATGCCAATATTGGATAGACAATTTCGACCACAGAATGAAGAAGATGTATTCGTGGTGCCAGTCCTTGTCTCTTTTCTTCTGTGCCTTTTGTCTTCGGAATTTGAAATCAACACTGCCTCGAATGTTGCTGTGCTTTTTTTTTTTTTTATATTATTATTATTTTTGTTCTCCATGTGCTACGATCTGCAGCCAGATCCTCCCAGTTTCTTTCACTGATAGAGACTTCACTTACTAAGGAAGTCCAGCAAACATCCTTATACCACAGCACTGGTCTGCCATTTGGTCTCTCCCAATCCCTAAGTTCAACGTACAATGCTGTTTCTCAGCTTATTTCCGCTGACATTGCTCCTTGCTTAAATAAATTGCGATATGCGGATGTTAAGAGTAAAGTAAAGTACCCCCGTCACGACAAGTGGCGTATAGGGAATATGGTGTTAGTGACCATACATTTTACAGACCTTCAGCACATGATTTCGGGGTAATGTGGTCGGTATTACGCCCGTGCCGCTTTACTTTCCCAGAAAAAAATCCTGTATCCGTTAAAGGCTGGGTGAACCGTAAGGCGTTGGTTGGGATCGAACCCTACCTCTTGTCCTTTGTAGTCCAGTTCACTAACCATTGAACTATCGCGGCTCCCGCTATGCGGATGACACAGTCTTAATATCAAAGACAGATAATGGACTACAAGAAATGATAGACATAATAGTAAAAGAAAGCAACAAAAAAAAAGGTCTCAGCCTGAATAGTAATAAAACAGAAGTAATGGTCATATCAAAGAAACAATCATCACCATCATGCAGCATAAAGATAAACAAATCTGAAACAAATGCAACGCGTCAAATACTTGGGCACAATAATAACATCAGATGGAAGATGCACCACAGAAATAAAAAGCAGAATAGCTCAGGACAAAATAGCATTTCAGAAAATGAAAAATATCTTATGCAACAAATCTACGTCGATAGAAATAAGAAAGAGCGTTCATCGGTGCTATATAGAACCAATTCTGACCTATTGAAGCGAATCATGGACAGTAGACAAACAAATGAAAAGATGATTAGAAGCCACAGAGATGGAATTTCTATGAGGAATGTGGAAAGTTTCCTGGACAAGGGAACTTTTAGCAAAAAGACCAATGAGAAAGTTCTCAAAGAGGCCAACACAAAAAGGGAGCTCCTAAAAAAACATCAGAAAGAAACAATCAACATTTTTCGGGCACATCGTGAGAAGAGGAAAGTTTGAATATTTGGTTACAACTAGCAAAATAAAAGGAAAGAGATTGCGGACGACAAAGAGAGAAAATGCTGGATATCTTGGTGTCATGGCATGGAAAACGGTCAACAACAGAACTGATAAGATTGAACATGATCGCCTGCGCCAACCGGTATTGCACATGACGATGCTTTTGCATGTTAAAAGTATTATTATTATTAACATACCCACCAGTTAACAACAGTAGGGTTTATCATAATTTGTTACTACCTCCTTTATATATCTATGTTATGTATAGTAACTAGACATTCATTCAGTACATGGATCTACGAATGGCCTTCGATTGTTCATGGCTCCCTACATTATCATACGTCTTTCTGCATACCTGTTTCACCCCTGCAATTCCCCCTGCAATTGGTATGCTAAGCATTCACCTGTGCTAACAGTCTAATCCAGGCAGTGTAAATGTTTTTCTTTGTTTTGCACGAGTCGATATATTACGCTTCGGTATTCTACCAATCTATTATTTTATTGAAGCTTTTTTCCTCCGTTTTTCTTGTATATATTAATATCTTAATTGGAGCTTAAATATTTTCTGAACTTCTTCAATAACTAGGCAATTATGATGGTTATCGTGTTTGTTGTCTGTGCTGATCTTCATAAAAGGAAATAACAATTGTCACAGTAAGCTTGCAAGCTCAGAGAACTCGCACGACAACCCTATTGTCAGTAATTGTCGCTCGCTAAGACGGACTACTTTCGTGACTTAGACAAGGAGCGTCAGGACTACTGGGATGTGTCACGTACTAGATTCAAAGCTTAACTGTAAAGGCGGATTTTAAGTAGAAATAACGCAAGTTAACAAAACGTCAGTGGTTCAATAGTTAACACGCTGGCTTGGCGATAAGATGCACGTGAGGTCACACGCAGATTTAGGTTTTCTCGTCCATTTCATTTTCATAGGGTGCCGTCTCCACATCGCAGGCTGGCTACCATGGAGCTCCCTTTTACTTGATCTCTTTTGTTTGATGTGTATGTTGTCATAGGTTCACCAGTCCACTTTAATCTTGGCCTGCCTCGTCTACACTGTGCCTTCTCTTCCACGATGACTTTTTGTAGGGTATTATTGTGTATGCCTTTTGTCTACACAGCTTAACAAATAACAATAATAATGGCTTATCTCGCTCATTAGATTGGAAAAAAATCAAATTGAGGAACCATTTATGTTAGGGCAATAGATTTGATATGAAATTAATCAAATGAAACAAACCGGAAAAGAATCCTTAAGTGGGCATTAGATATAACTGGGAAAGAAAACAGCAGTGACGTGGTGCTGACCACAATGCTCCCCAAGATTCTCAGATGATGGGAAAGTATTAATACTAGCACTAATTCTATATACACAACACTTGAAGCACGAGGGAGATCTTTCTTATTTTTCTTTTCTTCTTTTTTTTTTAATACGAATGCATTGGGCCGTGCCATGCCTTAACTGCTGTAAACTCTATTTTAGCGATAGGTAGACAGGAGCTTGTGTGGTCAGAAAACAACATCGCTAATTAATATAGATTGAAAGTAAGATACCATGAATCAATGGTAGAGGTAAACGCATGATGCTAGTTTATCCAGAAGTCTCTCTCTCTCTCTCTCTCTCTCTCTCTCTCTCTCTGCAATAAGGACTCAATCAGAGTAGGATTCCAGACTCTCACATGAAGTCAGCTGTCAGGTTAAGTGTGTTAATCGCTCCCACAGACAGAACATCACAATTAGAGTCTGCCAGATCCACTCTGATTGAACACCCGTTAAAACGTTGCACTGTGTTCTGCGCCAGTGGCCCAGTGCAGACGATTTCAGCCAGCATTTTATTCAGGTTTACTTTCCTTAGCCTTTGATTGTCCCCAATCTTCCTGCAAGGCAGAAGATTGTCTTTTCCGTAGGGGCATTCTGCCCTCAGATGATCAGCCCTTCCAGGTTTACGAGCACCATCTGCCCGAGTCACTAGAGGTGACTAACACAGACATGCACACACAAAGATATGAGATGTGACTAACACAGACATGCACACAGCGATACTAAGCATGACTAACACTGACGCACATCAAGATATGATATATGACTAATATAGACATACACGCAAAGATATGAGATGTGACTAACACAGACATTCACACAGAGATACGAGGCATGACTAACATAAATATGCACACACAAAGATATGACACATGCCTAACATAGACATGCACACAAAGATATGAGATATGACTGACATAGATATGCACACACAAAGATATGACACATGACTAACATGGGCATGCACACAAAGATATGAGATATGACTGACATAGACATGCACACACAAAGATATGATACATGCCTAACATAGACATGCACACAAAGATATGAGATATGACTACATAGACATGTACACACAAAGATATGAGATGTGACTAACATAGCCATGCACACACAATGATATGAGATGTGACAAACACAGACATGCACACACAAAGATATGAGATATGACTAACATAAACATGCACACACAAAGATATGACACATGACTAACACAGATACGCATTAAGATATGAGATATGAGTAAACACAATAAAGATATGAGACATGATTAACACGGACACACCAAGATATGACTAACATGACACCAAGATATGAGCCATGGATAGCACACACACACACACAAGCTAAGATATGAGCCATGGCTAACACAGAAACACGTGAGCCATGGTTAGCACGGAAATACACTAATATATGAACCATGGCCAGCACAGACACCCACCAAGATATGAACCCTAGCCAGCACAGACACACACTAAGATATGAACCCTAGCCAGCACAGACACACACTAAGATATGAATTATGGCCAGCCCAGACACACACTAAGATATGAGCCATGGCCAGCACATACACCCACTAAGATATGAATCAAGGCCAGCCCATACACACACTAAGATACGAGCCATGGCCAGCACATACACCCACTAAGGAGTGAGTCTAGCAAAAACAATGGGATGGAATTTATGTTATGTTAGAGAACTGCCTTTGGAAATAGACCTACGACTCTGGTAAATCCTATTTGTGTTAACTTGTGCGCATGTTAATGATAATGCTATTTAACTCTTTCAGCACTAACTTCTTTGTTGTTGCGATTTTAAAAATAAATTATGTTGTATTATCTAAAGTATGTAAATAAATCATAGTAGTGACCTCTAACAATACAATATGCATCTTCTAGTAACAATATACTTTATAACCACTACCGATATGAAATGCGTTGGACGTTAGATAGGAAATAGTCTGAGAAATACGAATAGAAATGAAAAACTGAGGGGGGGGGGGAGAAAATAGAAGTAATTTACGCCATTGGATACAGAAAGAAACAACAGACAAAATGATTTGACCACAAAAGACAGAAAGATCAAAACACAACACAACGAGCCTTCAATAACCGTTGCGAGAACATCAGATCCAAGAGCCGACCACAAAAACGGATGGATTGATGAAATATTAGAAACACTAGGAAACATTGCAGCAGAAACCAACAGAAGAGCACACGACTTCAAACTATATATCCCCTCTTAAAAAAAGGCAAATGGGGAAGGAAAATAGATGATTGGAGACAATAATATTTTTTGTCCCTTTGCAATGTGTTTACATTGTTACTAATGAAGAATAAATAATAATTGTCATTAAATATATATTATATTACTGCCTTTGCATGTCGTACAGACTCAAGTATTTATAAACATTACATCCATTGTTTTGACTTACTAATCCTCGCCCACTACATTTTTAAGTTGAAGCCGGTGCACTCTCATTTAAACGAGACAAAATAAAGTGCGACTCAATTTAACTACCTGCGCGGATTGATACACATAAGACTGTCCCCCCTCCTCATGTACGAACGAAGTAGGTCGCACAAGTTGATGCAGAAATTTGAGGTATTTTTATGCCGCCATTAGAAGAAACAAGCTTCAAATTAACTAAACAGTGTATATAATCTGTTTAGAAGACGTACATACTAAAGTCAAGAGAATGGCTTTCCTTAGCACCAAGTTGTTACCTGTCTTGGCTGTACTATTGACTACAGGTGAGATATTGGGTTTCAACGTTGACACAAATGACAACCTTTTCTACCTGTCATTTCCTGGATCTAGAAATGTTATGTTCTCGTATAGTTATAGTTATGATAGTGCTATATTCAGTTCGCGATACATTTTAGGACACAGTATAATATTAAAAGCATGCATTTATTGTCTTTCGCATAAATTCTTTATAGAAAGTTTATTACTTCAACATGACAATATTCTGTAATTTTAATTTTGTTCATATCAATTTATGAAATAAAAAAATATGAATGGAGCAACGCTTAAACCCGGAAGTGATGGTGTCAACGATACAAATAAAAATGTTACATGTTTCGTCTGTGTGTCCAGGAAGATATCACAACGATGAACGATGTCTCTGTCCTATTTATTTTATTGTCTATCACACAAATTGTGTTTGAGGTTTAGTAGTTCAACAGAATTTTATCTGCTAGGTTCATTGTCAACAAGTTTGTATCACCGATTTAATTACAAAATACATAACAACAGACACTTGTGAGTGAGGTGTGACAGACTATATATATATATGTATATAGTATTTTATAGAGCTTGTTTCATAACTAGTGCCCAACTTTTAAAATCGATAGCTTTTTAACCGCTTTTTGTAAGTTATTCAAAATTTGCATGTAAAGCTATAAATCATAATGATTAGAACCCAACAGGGAATTAATTTCATTTAAAAAAAACATTTGGTTATTATTGTTGCTTATTTGATTTATATAAATTTATAACGACCCATTGATGTAGTCAAAACTTAATGTTTACAGTATTTTAAACTAAAAATAGCAAGTACAAATCCATACACGGTAGGGTAGAATTGACACTTTCCCCGTGGTTTTTTTGACACACTTAGACACTTGAGAAATTGTGTGTTCCATTTCTGTTCATTCATAGGTGTAGACGTGGAATGGTAACATTTATCATGAGTCTTAAAATGAAATGCTGCAGTTTACAAAACATCGCAATAAAAATGTATGACTATTTTTGCAAAGAGGCTAAACGAGGAAGATTATTTCATTCTTTAGAAAACCCTGAGAATAGGACAAGACACATTTTGGATTTATCTAAACGGTCATTTAATTGCTGGATTCAAGCACGTGACCGTCAATGTTCAAAATATACAAAATCACAAGGAAGAGCAAAAATGTTGGATAATTTCAACAGTGAACTTAGTAGAAGTGAAATTCGCAAAATGTTGGGTATGAATGAAACTGTTACAATAAGAAAATTAAAAATTTCGCTGAAAAAGAACAACAGTATTGAAATATCAAAGTCTACATTATGGAGGAATGTGAGAGCTGCAGGCTTTACATTCAGAAAGTATTCCAATGGACGAAACATCATCTGTGAGAAGCCACATATAGTAGTCATGAGAAGCAAGTACTTACGTGAAGTAAAAGAGGTGCGCAAGCAAGGTTATGATATTGTGTACTTGGATGAAACATGGATCAATGCTCACCACACTAACCAAAGGGAATGGCAGTCATCAGATGAAAAGATTAAGAGATTAATACCTAGCAGCAAAGTACAGCGCTTGATAATTGCTCATGCAGGTAGTCGACAACATGGACTAATACAGAATGCAGAGCTCATTTTTCTTTCAAAATCCATAGACAATCGGGATTATCACTCTGAGATGAATGGTCACATATTTAGACATTGGATTGAAAATTCTGTTCTCCCATCACTAGATCGACCATCTTGCCTAATAATGGACAATGCAGCATACCACAACATTGTTGCACTTGAAGATAAAGTCATGTCGTCATCCAGTACAAAAGATGCTATTAAGATATGGCTCACAAAGGAGCACATACAATTTAATAACATGTACTTAAAACCTGAATTACTATCTCTAGTAAAGCAAAAACAAAGGACAAAGATTTTTCAAATAGATAAGATTATCCAAGAGCACGGTCATATAAGTTTGAGGCTGCCACCTTACCATGCTCATTTAAATCCAATAGAACTAATCTGGGCAAAATTAAAAGGACAAGTGGCAGATGAAAATACAACATTCAAAATATGCGATGTAAAGACTCTTGCTAATCTCGCTTTATTAAATATAGACAAAGATTATTGGGCTAAATGTGAAGACCACGTCTTAAAACAGGAAGAGGAATATTGGAAAAATGATGGTTTGTGGAATGTTCAACCCCAAACAGTTATTAATCTTTTAGACTCGTCTGATTCAGAATGAAAGTATATAGCCCCCACAATGTTGGCCCCTATATTACCTTAAATTAGTTCAACAAACGGTCCTTTTCAGGACCACACAACTATGAAAATTGGACATACAGGTATACCTTGATATTATCGCCCGTCCTCGAACTGAGAAGACAATAATTCTCCTGGTGTTTTTCCTTATTCAGTTATTTCCCCATTACGGCCACGCCTTTACCTAGTGAAAATTAATCATAGACCAGCAACTACGGTAATTTCTATTATTTAGGGGTTCACAATTTACAATTTTGACAAACATCAAAGAAATTCGCCTCTTTAAGAAAACTGCAGCTGCCAGATATTTGTTAAATATACATTTAAAAGGTCTTTTGCATTCTAATAACATTTGGAAAATTTCAACAGTATTTAACAAACGGTTTCTGAGCAATAGCGTTTTGAAGTTGGGCAAGTGATTTGAAACGAGCTATAGTGAGTGACAGGGAGAGTAAAAAAATAAAAAAAAAAAAAAAGTAAAGTACCTCCGTCATGCCAAGTGGCATAGGGAATATGGTGATAATGACCATAAATTTTACAGACTTTCGGTACATGATTATTGGTGTAATGTGGTCGGTATTACGCCCGTGCCACTTTACTTTCTTTCCCATAAAAAAGTTCTGTACACATTAAAGGCTGGGTGAACCCGGAAGCCGTCGGTTGGGATCAAACCCTACCTCTTGTCCTTTGTAGTCCCAGTTCACTAAGAGCTATCGCGGCTCCCTGTGAGAGAAAGTTGACATCATTAATTTATTAGAGGAAGAATGGTGGCCAAGCAAGCCTGGCTTAACAAAGATTAAGAAGCTTACAAGCTATGTAACCCCAGAAGTGATGAATTTGAACAAGTATGTTATTATTTTAGTAGCAGCCCCCATCAGTCATTAGTTGACTGAATTTTGCAGCTCCCCTAGAAATGTTATTTTATTTTCTTTCACCATGTATTCTCTTTTTGTATGAATCTGTCTGCTTCTTGTTCGAGTTGGAGCTTTAGACCATGTTTCTAAAGATTGCGGTTTGTAGCTATCTCTTCCCAGTTCCCAGACTGCAGGGTTTATGTTCAGAGTCTTCATGTCATGTTTAGACATGTCTACAAATCAAAGTTTTGGGCGCCCCTTAGTTCTTTTGCTCTCTGCTAGTTGTCCATAGAGTATATCTTTTGGTATGTGGCCATCAATGTATGTGGCTAAGCCAGTGTAACCTACATTGTTTGAGCAGCATGTAGATATTCAGGGGGCCTGTGCGAGTGAGGACCTCAATGTTTGTCACTTTGTCCTTCCAGGTAATATCAAGAGTACATCGCATGTGGAGTGTACATAGCCTTCTCTCCTGCTTTGCGTAAGCTCTCCATGATTCACCTACATACAGAAAGATATTAATGATGTAGGCATTGTAAACTACAGCCTTGTTTTAATTGTCATTTTGCTGTTTTGCCAACCATGGCCTAGAAAGACGATCGAAGGTGGTAGCAGCTTTACCAATTGGGTTTTAATTTCTGCATCTAAAGATAGTTATCATTGATGATGGACCCCAGGTAGCAGTACTGCTCCACGACATCAAGATATAGATGGCATGTGTTGCTTCGATGTCCTGACCGAGTATATTAGTTTTCTGCAAACTTATTGTTAGACCAAAGTCTCTACAGATATGCGAAAAGCAATATATTATGCTCGGGAGTTCTTCCTTACTTTACATGAGAAGTGCAGCATCATCTGCAAATAACAGGTCTCTAATAGTGATATGTGTGATTATTTACCGTGCCTTTAGCCTTTCGAGATTTAACAACCGACTGTCAGATCTAGTATGAAGATAGACCCTTCATTCACATTTGAGAATGCAATTTTCAATAGAACCGCGAAAAATATTTCAAATAAGGTCGGAGCAAGAACGCATTAAACACAATTCTCAAACAAGACAAATACGATTTTTGTGCCATGTTGAAAGACACAGCAGCCTACTAAAAGTAATCCTGGAGGGGAAAATACAAGGTAAAAGAGGCAGACCAAGACTAACATGGACAAGTAACATTAAAAGATGGACAAATCAGCTTATGACAACCTGCACCATCAAAGCAAGAGACAGCAGAATGGCGCTCCATGGTAGCCAGCCTTCATTGCGGAGATGGTACTCGATGATGATGACGATGAACGCATCCCTGCTTGACACCGTATTGAATGGTACCATTCTTATCCTCATGAAACAATTTGCCTAGCTTCAGCTGAGTATGTGGGCAGCCTATTTTAGATAGTATTTTGAAGAGACCGTCCCTGCTGACTAGGTCAAAGGCCTTTCTAAAGGGCAATAAAGGTGAAGAAGTGAGGCTTTTTCTGCTCTTTAAATGTTTCTTGAAACAGATGTAAAGAGAAAATCATGTCTGCAGTTGATCTTCCAGATCTAAAGCTGCATCTTCCAGATCTAAAGCTACATTGCAGTTCAGGATAAACGCACTCAGCAAGTTTCTGTAGCCTCCCTAAGATGACTCCGGCGAATGTCTTGCCAATGATGCTGAGTAAGGAGATGCCTCTGTAGTTGTTGCAGTTGCTTCTAACTCCTTTATTTTTGTAGAGAGTTACAATCACTGGGTCTCTCATGTTTTGAGGAATGTTTTTCTCTTTCCAGCATTGATGTAGTACTTCAAGCAGGGAATGTCACAGAGCACTTTTGCAGAATTTAATCAGATCGGGAGGGATCCCATCTTGTCCTTGAGCCTTGCCTGTGCCAAGCTATCTATGGCCTTGCTAAGTTCCTCTACAGTTGGTTCAATGTCTAACTCTTCCATAGAAATGGCAGACATTGGATGGTGCCAAGGGTGTTTGGTGTAACAGTGCTTTCTATGGAATAAAGTGAGGAGTAATACTCCACCCATCTTTCAATCTGTTTGCCTCTATCAGTTATTTTTCTCCCAGTGGATATCTTTAGTGGGGCAATAGTGTATTTTGTTGGTCCAAGGGCTTTCTTTATGCCATCATACATTGCTCTTAGGTTCCTAGTTTGAGATGCAGTCTGGATGCTCTCATTAAACTGGAGCCAATACTCATATGCACAGTGTTGAGCTTCCAGCTGGACTTTGATTCTGGCCATTTTAAGAACCTGTAGAGTATTCGCATTAGGTGCGCGCTTGTGGTCTAAGATTTTGAAGCAGACTAATGAATGATCTGAGCCCCACCGTCTGCACTGTGGTATGACTGTGTGAGTATTACAGATTTGAGGAAAGGGTGTCTGACAAGTATCAAGCCCAACAGATGCTAGTGTCTTGATCGTTGGTGTCTCCAGCATGCTCAGGAGGTAGTAAAATGAACTGTCAACGTCTTCCAGAGTTTTGCGATATACATTTTATATATATATCTATATATATGACCTTTCGTACCGTAGCCGGCCCATAGGGCATGGACCCAGATACTCTTTCTCTTATTTAAATTTTATTCTAGCAGTTTTCAATCCTTGTAAAGATATTTTATCAAATCTCGCCATATATATATATGTACTTATATTAATTTAAAAGTTTTAACTACCTATCCTAAATTACTTCTGCTCAGAGTAACATCCCTTTGCACTTTATTCAGTTGTTCTCTAATCTGTCGTTAGAAGATCCCTATTACGGTTACTAAACCTTGTTGAAAGGATAAAATTAAATACACAAAGACTAGAAGCAGTTTATACATTGAAATATGTGTAGTCAATGGTGGGGGATCACTTGTTTAGTAGAAATATTTTAGGTACCTAGACTCGTAAATTACCAATATTATATGTCCATCAGTATAAATGAAGGCATGGGCTATAGTAATAGTCCTCAATCTCTGTTAAAATCAATGTGACTGTCATGGCATAAATGATCTGTGACATAAGATTGAGATCAGTCTGGCCCAACATTTAGTTTCTGCACTTCAACGGCTATATCGATGTAATTTACAATGCACTTGTTGTTTAGGCAGTTGATGTACTAGAAATTGACGTGTGGAGCAATCTCTAATCTTACCTCTGCAAACTGGTGTGAATGTGAGTGAAATACTAGCCAGCAGTAACAGTTCTCATTGTACCTCTGTCACTCTGAAAGAACTCACAGAACTGGAGACTGTAGTGCTATATCATTCAATTCAGCATCTCACATCACTTACCAAAGCAGGGACAATTTCTGGATAATGTCATTTATCTTTTTTTCCATCCAATAGTCTGCAGCACTTTAACATTTAAGCATTATGGCTGGAGTATACTGAGCAATTTACAATATTTCATATCATGAGAAACAATTCAACAGTGTACTCTAGTGTACCCTCCAACCTTTTTTTTCTGTCCAACTTGTGTTTGTTTGCCCTTTTACAGTTCCCCATAAAACAGCCCCTTTGTTAGAAGTTGTGTCTAGCATACCAACCACATTGCCAGTCTGCCTTATCTCTTATTTGCATGACATGGTGTGTATTCTTGTCATGGCAATTAGTGCAAGCACAAATATTTTTAATTGTGTGTTTCTACCACATTTATCATGGAAGTCCATTGGGTCGAGATGTAGTGTAAAACTGCATCATCATCAGCATACATTAGTCAAAATAGGTTATGGAGCAGCATTTAACACAAGGTTACTGACATCAATCATCATGAAGCTTATCTTGTAATAATGACACATGTGGCTGCCATCTGGCCCTTTTTCTGTTCACTCCATTCTTGACATATCATGTACTATATGTTCAGTAAGCATTTTATAAGTGCTACAAACTCATAAGAGTTATTGAGCTATTTGTGTGTCATCATCATTGCACTCTGAACATGTCCATGGGTGCTCAGATCTGCTCCACAGCAAGTCTTGCATTGTCCAGCAACTGTCAACTCCAGTTCAATGTTGGTTGATCAAGTCCTCTTAAACACCCACTAAGTTTCTCGATTCTGGCTGTTCCCATCTTAACTCCCATCTCTTTAAGCCGAGGGAGTGACATGGACTCATGGATGTCAAAGTCCTGTGTTTAAACTCATAAAAGCTTACTTTCCCTACACATTTAAAAAGTGATAATTTAATTTGATATAGCTTGTTCTGAGCTTAATGATGTAGCTTGTTCTGAGCTCAATGATATAGCTTGTTCTGAGCTCAATGATATAGCTTGTTCAAAGCTCAGTGATATAGCTTGTTATGAGCTCAATGATATAGCTTGTTCTGAGCTCAATGATGTAGCTTGTTCTGAGCTCAATGATATAGCTTGTTCTGAGCTCAATGATATAGCTTGTTATGAGCTCAATGATATAGCTTGTTCTGAGCTCAATGATATAGCTTGTTCTAAGCTCAATGATATAGCTTGTTCTAAGCTCAATGATATAGCTTGTTCTAAGCTCAATGATATAGCTTGTTCTAAGCTCAATGATATAGCTTGTTCTGAGCTCAATGATATAGCTTGTTCAAAGCTCAGTGATATAGCTTGTTATGAGCTCAATGATATAGCTTGTTCTGAGCTCAATGATATAGCTTGTTCTGAGCTCAATGATATAGCTTGTTCTGAGCTCAATGATATAGCTTGTTCTGAGCTCAATGATATAGCTTGTTCTGAGCTCAATGATATAGCTTGTTCTGAGCTCAATGATATAGCTTGTTCTAAGCTCAATGATATAGCTTGTACTAAGCTCAATGATATAGCTTGTTCTAAGCTCAATGATATAGCTTGTTCTAAGCTCAATGATATAGCTTGTTATGAGCTCAATGATATAGCTTGTTATGAGCTCAATGATATAGCTTGTTATGAGCTCAATGATATAGCTTGTTCTAAGCTCAATGATATAGCTTGTTCTAAGCTCAATGATATAGCTTGTTCTAAGCTCAGTGATATAGCTTGTTATGAGCTCAATGATATAGCTTGTTCTAAGCTCAATGATATAGCTTGTTCTAAGCTCAGTGATATAGCTTGTTATGAGCTCAATGATATAGCTTGTTCTGAGCTCAATGATATAGCTTGTTCTAAGCTCAATGATATAGCTTGTTCTAAGCTCAATGATATAGCTTGTTATGAGATCAATGATATAGCTTGTTCTAAGCTCAATGATATAGCTTGTTCTAAGCTCAATGATATAGCTTGTTCTAAGCTCAATGATATAGCTTGTACTAAGCTCAATGATATAGCTTGTACTAAGCTCAATGATATAGCTTGTTATGAGCTCAGTGATATAGCTTGTTATGAGCTCAATGATATAGCTTGTTATGAGCTCAATGATATAGCTTGTTCTAAGCTCAATGATATAGCTTGTTATGAGCTCAACAATATAGCTTGTTCTAAGCTCAATGATATAGCTTGTTCTAAGCTCAATGATATAGCTTGTTCTAAGCTCAATGATATAGCTTGTTATGAGCTCAACAATATAGCTTGTTCTAAGCTCAATGATATAGCTTGTTCTAAGCTCAATGATATAGCTTGTTCTAAGCTCAATGATATAGCTTGTTATGAGCTCAATGATATAGCTTGTTCTAAGCTCAATGATATAGCTTGTTCTAAGCTCAATGATATAGCTTGTTCTAAGCTCAGTGATATAGCTTGTTCTAAGCTCAGTGATATAGCTTGTTATGAGTTCAATGATATAGCTTGTTCTCAGCTCAATGATATAGCTTGTTCTAAGCTCAATGATATAGCTTGTTCTAAGCTCAATGATATAGCTTGTTCTAAGCTCAATGATATAGCTTGTTCTAAGCTCAATGATATAGCTTGTTCTAAGCTCAATGATATAGCTTGTTCTAAGCTCAGTGATATAGCTTGTTCTAAGCTCAGTGATATAGCTTGTTATGAGTTCAATGATATAGCTTGTTCTCAGCTCAATGATATAGCTTGTTCTAAGCTCAGTGATATAGCTTGTTATGAGCTCAATGATATAGCTTGTTATGAGCTCAATGATATAGCTTGTTCTAAGCTCAATGATATAGCTTGTTCTAAGCTCAGTGATATAGCTTGTTATGAGATCAATGATATAGCTTGTTCTAAGCTCAATGATATAGCTTGTTCTAAGCTCAATGATATAGCTTGTTCTAAGCTCAATGATATAGCTTGTACTAAGCTCAATGATATAGCTTGTACTAAGCTCAATGATATAGCTTGTACTAAGCTCAATGATATAGCTTGTTCTAAGCTCAATGATATAGCTTGTTATGAGCTCAATGATATAGCTTGTTCTAAGCTCAATGATATAGCTTGTTCTAAGCTCAATGATATAGCTTGTTCTAAGCTCATTGATATAGCTTGTTCTAAGCTCAATGATATAGCTTGTTCTAAGCTCATTGATATAGCTTGTTCTAAGCTCAATGATATAGCTTGTTCTTAGCTGGAAGATCAGACTTTGGTCTCTTCTTTTAAGTTGTTTAATTGGGTTATATGGGTCTGTCTTTCTTTGATATTTGAACACTGAGTGGTCAGTTTTGTTCATAGTGGCCAACTGGACCAGCCATCCTTGTTTTTAGTATATTAAACTAGCTCTTGACACCCATGCTCCACTATGGAGTCTAAATACAATATATTTCAATTTTTATTACAATAAGATTTAGATTTTCTCCAGTGGCATTGAACAATTTGTTGTTGTTGTTGTTGCGTTCGCCAGCTTTCAACTCTGACCAAGTCCCTAGAGACTAGGAACTGAATTTTGCTTGTTAATCCGTTTTTCCCTGGCAGCCGTGTGCACAGGGGTCCCTCCCCACACAGGCAGATAACTCTGACTTCGGAGGTACGCATGTTTTTGCCGTCGATGAGTAAATGACGTTTCAAGCCGGGTCTCGCTGCTGAGACCAGGGGTGGTTGTCACAGAGAGAAATCATAAATAAAAATCCCAACCAGTGTAGCTGAGATTTGAACCCACAACCTCTCTGTCCTGAAGCCGGCGTCTTGTCTAGAGACCAACCAGTCCCCCATGAACTAGGAATATGAGGAAACTGCAACAAGGAACACTTTTCATGCATAGCCTGCAATGGTTCGTGCTGCCTATCCACCATATACCAGAAGTTCACATCCTCCCGAAAGTGATGATTGTCATATTTCTTTAAAGATGTATAGCGCTTGATGATGTTAGGCCATTATTGTTGACTCCAGTTTCGAACATATAAACACACAGTTAGTCGTCATATTATCCCCGTCGCACATCAAACAACAGACCGTAAGATTAGTGTACGGCCAGTCTAGGGATTTACGATGATCGATTACGATGACGTAGCCCACATAATGTCGCAAGCACAGCAATGACGCGCCCTTTAGGTTCTTGATTACTCTAGTGAATGTAGCCTACGACGAACAGAACACGGTGCAAATTCCCCAAAGAGATAAAACTGCGGCTGATGAAGCATTTCACATTAATGAATTACATGGAAATAACTTGCATCAAGCAAATCCCACTACGGTCATGAACAGCACCAATGTGACATAAAGCGTAGAGCAAGCCTAGACGATGGAAGGTTCCATTCACAACACTTGATTTGTCGAAAATGGTATATTGCCGGCGTACGACATTGTTTTATCGGAGCAGATGTAATAAGTAGATCCTCATCCTGACAACGCATAGGAGTGCAATGGAGAACCGAAATTAATCAGACATCCAATGCACTTTCTGCAGTGATCGAGAGAATGTGGACTAGATCCGCCATCTTAGAAACGGAGGTCCACTTGACATCTCATTGAAAACAGAACAATTTGATTTGCTACAACTAGCCCATGTCAGGTACCAGCCTGTAATAATTAACCCTCCACCTTTCCCTTTAAGTGCCATGGTTCTCTCACCCCAAGTAATAGCCTTAGCTCTTGTTGCAGCATATTAACTGTCTGGATCTGTTTCAAATCAGTACATGGGTGTTTTGACTTGGAAAATGAAGACAGCATGGACAGTATTACTTTCCAGTGTTACTGCAGTGCTAGACATTGTGACAGTCAAGACTAATCACACTATCATAGTTCATTACCTTGGTCAGATGAAGGTCTTCCCTGGATCATAAGAAAAAATAACAATCAACTGCATAATAGACATCTATCTTTCGTTCGCCGGAAGTTTTGTCTATATCTGTTATGTTGTTTATATTTATGGCAGTGGCCCATATAGTTTTGTCTGTAGTGTTGTATCTATGGGCCAATGGATTTTCCTCAGTCTAGGGGCCAGTGGTGAGGAGTGTAGAAAACTCCAAGGTATGAAGACAGCTTCACAAGGGAGGAACACAACACAATACTGACGTTTCGGCCTGAGGCCTTTTACAGAGTACAAGGACAATGAAAACAAACGATGAAACACAATTATCTATAAATACATGATCAGAAGAAGAGAATAGAAAAGAAAAAAGTAGGATGATGAAAAAATGTAAAAAGAAGAGAGCTAAGATAAGAATATAGAAAGAATAGGAGAATATATGTATATATAAAATATAGAATCACTTAGCTTAAACGACTGGTTAATCCGCCGGGAACCCAACGAAAGAATGACTACAGGAAGGACCCCCCGAGGCGGGAGAATGGAAACGAGGCTATGCCTGACCAGAGTTCATCCACCTGAAGAGAGAACTAGAAACCCAAACAACAGCTACTACAGCTAATATCGTACAAGAAAAAGGGGTGGATCTGAGGTAACAAGAAATAATGGGGCCTAACAAGGGGGGGGGGGGGGGGGAAGAGAAATGAAAAGGACTAAGAGAGTCCGGAATGGGGAATATGAGGAGAGGAAGTGAAAGAAAGAAGGAACGAAAGAAGTAGAGCCCAGCGAGGAAAAGAAGTAGGGAACGGAGAGACTGAGGGGGATACTAGGAATATATATATACAAAGAGGAGTATACAACAGAGGAGGACAGGTAAAAGATAGGATGAGAAGCGGAGGGGATACACAGAGAATAATACGCTGACAGGAGTGCCTGGAGGGGAAATGGAGAAAGCGAGGAGGAGAAGAAGGATAAAAAGGTAATACGCAGTCAAAAACACTATAGGCTGCGGGCTAAGATTACTGTTCAGCAGTTTTTCTATTGCTAACTTTATTGCTTGTATTTCTGCATCATAATTGTGACAATATTTCCCTGTTGCTATTTTATTCATATCCCTAGTGTTATTTGGGTACTCTAGATATGCACCTGCTCCCCCATTCTTTACTGCATTCTGTGCTGATCCATCTGTGTACACACGAATCCATAGCTCTTGTGGGTATTCTTCGTCCAGGAAACTGAGAGTTATTGTTTTTCACTGTAGACTATTCTGTCCCTCTTTGTCAACTATTCCTTTCACTTCTGTCCGCATTTTTGACATGGAAAATGAAGACAGCATGGACAGTATTACTTTCCAGTGTTACTGCAGTGCTAGACATTGTGACAGTCAAGACTAATCACACTATCATAGCTCATCACCTTGGTCAGATGAAGGTCTTCCCTGGATCATAAGAAAAAATAACAATCAGCTGCGTAATAGATATCTATCTGCTCATCCATATGTTCAGTCTCATAATTCCATCTAACTTGTGAAGTCAATTTGTGTTGTAGTTTGTTTCTTCTCACACAGTCCCTGTGCTTCAAGGCTCCTCCAGCCACTGTATATGTAATGCATGCTGAAGTGTATCAAACTGTTCTCCCAAATCGTTCTGAGTAATAACTAGACATTAGTGGCACACATCTTACCCATCACCCACTAAATAGTTTGGTTTAGTTTATATAGACGTATATTTGTTCAACCACCTTTTCCAATAGCCAGTGTAAGGTGTGTACTCTGATTGTCCCTGTTTTGAGCTTATTGTGAGTTATTATTTTTGTGCCAGGAGAGCATAATCATCCTGTTTCATTCTCTGATGTTTCAATTGATCTTTGTGGGAGTTAGTATCCCACGTCATTTCATCATCTTTGAAAAAAGTGTTTAAAACAGCCTATAATATATCCGACTTGCTGTCTCAGTATCTCTAATATTGAAGCCTAGCAGCCAGTGAACCAGCTTATCAGATGATCCCTCTATATGCTTGATGGTATCATATACCCAAATAAGCCCCATGACCTGCGACTTTCCAAGTCAGTGGATCCATATCAAATAACCTGTCCAGTTGAGTCTGTTTGTGTGGATTAATGCTTGGTCTTTGTGGATATTTTGCATGTGAGTGAAATACTACATGGGAGAATATAACATCACTGCTTTTATACTTCATGGGCTTAAAATAAATGCAATCCTTTATTCTGTTACCTAACTCTTTCATTACCCTGTCATAGCCAAGTTTTTCACTCTCTGAATCCTAAGAAAATTGTTGCAAACCTGCATAATTACCAAAATTATCATCATGTGCCATACTGGTTGGCGTAGGTGATCATGTCCTTCCACAGTCTTCTATTCACTGTGTATTGTATCAATTTTGTTGTTGGCTGTTTTCCAAGCCATGACATTTTGCCAGTTGCAAGCAAGTATTCCAACTTTCATCTTCTCATTATGTGCCTGAAGAAATGTTGATTGTTTCTTTCTGATGTTTCTTAGGGGCTCCCTTTTTTGTGTTGGCCTCTTTGAGAATTACCTAATTGGTCTCTTTAGCTGTCCAGGGAACTTTCAACATACTTCTAAGAAATCCCATCTCTGCGGCCTCTAATTAACTTTTCATTTATTTTATTTCTGTCCCTGATTCATTTCCATGGGTCAGAATTGGCTCTATATAGCACCAATGAACTTTCTTTCTCACTTCATTTAACATAGATTTGTTGCAAAGGACGTTTTTCATTTTCTGAAATGCTATTTTGGCCCATTATCAAGAAGCCAACATTTAAAATTAAATTTAAAATAAACTTAAACGTATTACACTCAACTCAAAAGTTCAACAGAAAATTTGACAGTTTCTTATAAAAGTTTAGCTGATGTAATCAAAGAAGTCAAAGGTTTTTAATTTTGCCATTAAACTTGGGTTTAACTGAAAAAAAAAAGCTATACATTTTTTTAAACATTTTTAAAATCAAGAGATAAGTTTATTTACTCAACCAGGTGTCCACATGTTAATGAAACATGATAATTTAAGAAGCAATCACCCTTACACCATCTTGTTTGACATAACTGAATTCAACTCCCAAAACAAGATAAACATGAATAAACAGCTTGATGTCTGCAACAGTAACAGGAGTACAATACAGGTTTTCTTTTCTGGCATGTCTTGATGCATTGTGCATATTGACTGGTTTGATCTGCCACTAATTGATAAACACCCTAATTGGTAATGAGGCTAAAATAATCTCAACATTCAGCAGTTTCATCAAGACTATGCAGTAGTCCAGTTTCTTCCACAAAATTATGAACTTAAGGAGCAGTCACCTCACTCCAGTCATCATTCATAACACTCTCATTTATATAACCCTCGGCAACACTATCTTTCATCATCATCTTCTGCATTCAAATCATCTAAATTGTATATATGGCATCCTGACAGACTGTTGGCAGCAAGCAATCATGATTACTCAATAGTTTAATAAAATGTGTCTAATGCTGGATGCTGTTTTATTGAACAGCTTCTCTCATGGCTGAATCTGCCAATATTGAATAGCCAGATCCGATCCCAGAATGAATACGATGTATTTGTGATGCCTGACCTTATCATCTTTCTCTGCGCCTTTTGTCTTCTGAATTTAACACCAACACTTCCTTGAGTGTTGCTTTGCCATTTTTTATTTTTGTTCCTTATGTGTTACGAATTGATGCCAGACTTTTCCTGTTTCTTTCACTATTGAGTTATTTGTGGGGCATCAGCACTCCAAAAATGTCCATAGGTGCTCAGATCCCCCTCCTCAGCAAGTCTTGCAATGTCCAGCGACTGATGACTCCCATTCTATGTTGGATGATAAGTCATCTTACGTGCCTACTAAGTTTCTTGTTTCTAGCTGTGCCCATCTCTGTCATCTGAAGGAGTGATGTGGACTCATGGTTGTTGAAGTCCTGTGCCCTTCCCACATCTTGGAGGGCATTGATAATGTCCACCCAATCCATTGGGTGACCATCCTCAACAATAGTGCAGCTAGCCAACCTGTCCTCTCTTTCATTTCCCTGTTCTCCCACATGTCCTGGGACGTTGACAAGGGTGACCGTACATATTTTTTTACTTCTGCATTGACTCTACCCATTGCTTGCATATTGAGCCTGCCTGCACTTTTTTTTTATCATGCTCATCAAATCACTCAGTATGCAGGCGTGGGTGTAGTCTTGTGACTCTAACCAGATGAATGACCTGGTCACTGCCATCACCTCCTTTGCTATGCTACTCGTGGTCATAATGTATGCACCACTGTCTTCCTTGACTATTCTGCCTTTCTTGTGTATTGTCACACTCGACAGGAAATGTAGGGAACAGAACCCGGTCGTGGTTAATGCCGAGGTCAACAGTCTCATCTGCGATAATACCGATGAGAAAGATGCAGTCATCTATACTGACGGATCTGTAAGACGACACCAAAGAAGTGCATGGGCATTTACAGCACGCACGGCAGGCAGAATAGTCAAGGAAGACAATGGTGCATACGTCATGACCACAAGTAGCAAGACAATGGAGGCGATGGCAGTGACCAAGGCATTTAAATAGTTAGAGTCACAAGACTACACCCAAGTATGTATACTGATTGATTCAATGAGCATGATTAAAAAAGTGGAGGCGGGCTCTGTACGCATGCAATGGGTAGAGTCGTTGCAGAAATCCAAAATACATAAGGTCACCTTTGTCTATGTCCCTGGACATGCGGGAGTACGGGGAAATGAAAGAGCGGACAGGTTGGCTAGCTGCGCTGTCGTTGAGGATGAGCAACCAATGGATCGAGCGGACATCATCAATGCCCTCCAAGATGTGGGAAGAGCACACGACTTTGACAAACACAGATCCACGTCACTTCTTCGGATTATGGAAATGGGAGTTAAGATGGGCACAGCCAGAAATGAGAAACTTAGTGGCCGTGTAAGAAGACTAATCAACCAACATAGAACTGGAGTCGTCAAGTTGCTGGACACTGAGGGAATTGCTAAGGAGGGGATCTGAACACCTATGAACGTGTTTGGAGTGCAATGATGATGACTCGCAAATAACTCAATAACTCACGATGAGCCATTATGATGATGTAGCATGCACAAAATGGCTGTGCCCATGGATTCATGATTACTCTAGTGAATGCAGTCTACAACGAACGAAACATAGTGCAAATTCCCCAACGAGATAAAACTTCGGCTGACTTGACGGAGCCCACCACATTAATGCGTCCATAAGTAAATTGTGCATAACCTCCATCATAACTATAGCCAGTGACTTTACTAAATTCAAAATATAAAAATTTGTCAAAAAACAACACTTTTGATTTGCAAGTGGTAAAAATGGTAAGAAATGTTTGTTTACTGATTCACATTAAATTCTTTTAAATCTTTTGGACATCTATTAAAAAGACAAAGTTCTGTCTGTAATGAAACATGTACATAAAAATGTGATTTTGGTCGCTTCGAGAGTTAGAGGTAAATTAACATGGCAGCCATTTCTGAATGCTTAAGGATTTAGTTGGTTAATTCATTAAGAAAAATCATGATACATTAAACACTAACTTCTGATATATTTGTTATATTATTGTTTTTTTTCAATATACATATCAAAATTATTTATTTTTTATGCATAAAAAATATATTTTATTCTAATTATTTTATGGAACTTAACATAATTTTATACGTATCTCCACAGTTAAAAGTCAGCAACCAATGGTTGTACCTGCTACAATATCAGAGAGTCAACCATTCACTGTGTACTGTGATTCAAGTCGTTTGACAAATCCAGAAACAACTGCCAGATATATAGATAGAATGTATATCACAAGGAATGCCTCTACAGATTCTAGTGAAATTGAATTAGTGGCCTACAAAATTTATGTACCTCCAGGCACAGACAACCCAACAAAGGTAATTTACATTTCCTCAAGCTTTTATTGATGCTGAGAGAATATTGGAGCCTGTTGAAGTTATCTTTTAAAAAAGTGACTGACCCCAAATAATAGATTCATCTAATTTAATGATTTGACTGGTATTTCTGACATGTCCTCAGAAAACATTCATAAAGCAACATCAGCAATACGATAAATGTGTCAAAGAATGCTGAACATTGAGAGGATAAACAAAGACTCAATAATTATGAATCTTTGTAGCACATTTGGAAGAGTTGAACTGCAATAATACAATCTTGGTGATTCTATGAAGAGCAATCACTGATATTAATGTAGAGAGTTGTATGGGTCCTAGATGCTACAGGGATTAATGTTCTATGTTATAAGGGATATTGAGCAAACTTAGTCTAAACGACTAAGAATAATGCTTTGTAATCATCACATTTCTCAAGATAGTACATGAGATAGTAATCTTAAAGAGCTGTGAAACAGAAAACACACTCTGTACAGGGATAATAAGCAGAAATAAAAGGATGGAGATTTAATGTTCTGTTTTTATTATGAGTTTACAAATGGAGTAAATAAAAAGAACACAAACATTTATTTTTTTCTGGGATTTAAATGTGCAACTGCTGAATATTTGTATTGTTTTACTTCTCTCTCATATTGTTTGAAAGGGGTTGTAATACACCATATATTCATTAAACTTATTTAGAGTACAATTGTGGGAACACCAGTCCCAGGGGTCGACCACGAAAAAGATGGATCAATGGAATATTAGAAGCACTAGGAAACATAATAACAGCAGCAGAGGCGAACAGAAGAGCAAAAGACCGAAAATTATATCTCCCCTTGATGCTGAATGGCAAATAAGGAAGGAAAAAAGAAGAAGGTCTAAATGTATACAACAGCGGTGAGATGTAGATTGGCTCAGGCAACTACAGTTTACAAAAAAATGAAGGTACTGTACAATCCATTTTTGACAATAGAAACTGTGAATTATGGACAATAGGACAACAGAAGAGAAAATCACTGGAGGCTGTAGAAATGTGGTTTTACAGAAGAATTTTGAAAATACCATGGACAGCTAAGAAGAGTAATGAAGCCATTCTAAAAGAGGCCAAAGCAAAGAGAGCTAATTTCCAATATTAACAAGAAACAATGATTTTTTTTTTGACCACACAATGACAAGGGAACAGCTGGAATTATAAAACTCGAAAAATCGAGGGGCAAAGAGACATAGGTAAGCAATGAGAAAAGATACCAGACAGCTTAAAAGAATGGCTTGGCAGAAGGTCAACAACAGAAATGATATATAATTTTAGATAGAAAGTTGTGGAGAGACATGATCGCCTACACCAGCAGGTATGGTAATTGATAATGATGATCGAAATGTGAATGTATATACAAAATTAACTTTTGAGGATAAAAAAATATGGAATAACAGATATTTTGATTTACAGATGTCATTATTTTTATGATAATTTACTTTGTCAAGATATTTTTTAGCTCAGGAATTATTCAACTGGTTTGGACAGAATTATCTGCCTTAGATCTGTGAAGTACCTAGGATTATGAAAGTTAGATTTCTGTATACTTTGGATTTTAAAAGAAAACCTATGATATTTTATATCACATTTAAGAAGGAATAATGTACTACATGAGGTCAATATTTGTAGTACATACTAATTTTTAACTCAATTTTGATAAATTAATTTATATGTAATCTATCTTATCTATTGACCTTTCGAGCCGTAACCGGCCCATAGGGCGTAGACCAAGATACACCTTCTCCTATATGAATTTTTGTTCTAGCAGTTTTCTTTTAAAGATATTTTATCAAATCTCGCCATCTGTCTCTGTTCTGTGCAAGCAGTTCTATCTCATTGAGGGAGCCGATTCCTGCTGCTCTTGCCTCTCTCATCAATGTTCTTCTCAGTGTCTCCCTGGGTCTTCCTCTTTTTCTTTTACCTGTTGTTTCCCATATGAGGGCTTGCTTTGCTATTCGATTATTATCTCTTCTCATCACATGTCCAACGTATGACCATCGTCTTTCCTTTATTACTGAAGATATTAGTGGTTGATTGGCGATTTCTCTAATTTCCTCGTTTGTTTTGAATTCGTTCCATTCTATACCAAGTATTTTCCTTAGACATTTATTTTCGAATGCGTTCAACTTTGTTTCTATATCTCTTGTTGTTTTCCAGCTTTCACACGCATACGTAAGGGTTGATAGTACATTTGATTTGAATAGCCTAAGTTTTGTGTTTGTGCTAATGAGTTTTGATTTCCACAACTTTTCAAGGCTTCTGAAAGACATTGCTGCTTTAGCCAGTCTGATTCTAATTTCTTTGCTCGTATCCCCTTCTCGATCAATGTGACTTCCAAGATAGATAAAGTGATCGATCTCTTCTACTGGTTTGTTTTCCATGTATATTTTGTCACTTGTTGGAATTAAACTTTTCATGACTTTAGTCTTTTCATGATTGACCTCAAGCCCAATTTTGCTGGCTATTGATGATAGTTCATTTGTGTTTTCCTGCATCGTTTTTATCTGACTGCTGATGAGAACTATGTCATCAGCAAAGTCGAGGTCCTCCAAATGGTCTCCTTGTATCCATTCGATGCCTTTATTACCAGTGCAGCATTTCTTCATTATGAAGTCCATAACAATTCCAAATAACAAGGGCGATAAAATACATCCTTGTTTAACCCCAGTTTCTATTGGGAAACATTCGCTCAGTCCTTCCTCTGTTCGAACTGCACATGTGTAACCATCATACATGTCTTTGATAATATTTATGATTTTTGATGGTAAACCATATTGCTTCAGAATTTTCCACAAAGAATCTCTATGAATACTATCAAATGCTTTTTTGAAGTCGATGAAGTTAAGTACAAAAGGTTTTTGCTTTTCAATGTGTTCCTCCAATATAAGTCGTAGAGTGAAAATGTGGTCAAGACAGCTTTTCCCTTTTCTAAACCCAGCCTGTTCTTCACGCATTACTGTATCTATTGAATCCTTTATTCTATTTAGGATGATTTTACAGAATAACTTTGAGGCAACTGACAAAAGTGTCACGTAATAAAACAAAAGTATTATATGTAATAATACAACTTTAAAGCATTTACGAACAATATCTACATAAACTGAGGTTTCTTGTTTTTATATATAGACAACATCCATTTATATAGGTATACATATTTCTTAATCATTGAGAGGATTCTTAAACAAACTTTCACAAACCGTGATATACTCATGCCTAGAATCTATTTTTATTATATTAATATTTCACAAAAATGCTTCCAATGTAATAAACACATACAGCCAGGAAAGCATCTTGTAAGTGACAAAAATGAAGTGCTAGAAATGGCATTTATTCTCAAGTAGTTTTATAGGATACCTAAAATGTATTAGTGGAAATTAACTCTAGATTATGAAATTGTTGTAAAAATTACCACCTCAAAATACAAATTCTTGATAAAATATCTTAAAACCCCCCCCCCCCCAATTATTGCTTCTGGTGGTTAATTATTTTAAATTTTAGCTGATTTTCAAGAAATTTGCTTCATTCCATTTTTTTAATGACTGAAATCTTCTCAGCTGTCTGCGAGACAAAAACTGACAAACAAACCATTGTAACACTGGATATCCAGTGAATAGTGCTAATAAGTAGCTGAACATACTGCTGGATTGACAGATTGGTGGCCACTGCACAATGGAGTTTAATCTCAGGCCATAAATCTAACGTAATCCAGGAAATGATTACAGCATCCGATTCCTGTGTTTCTGCTTGGGTAAACACACAGATGTGTAACAAAAGTTTAAAGAAAGTGTAATTTTCCTAACTCCAAGTGCAACATTTATGTGGTCATAATTTTTACAACAATCTTGTGAAAACGGGACTCACAGATAGGTAACACAATCAAGGGTTAAAGGAGATAAAGAGGTTATTGTGAGCAGCAGTAACATTGTTCCTTCATCATTATGAGGTATAGATTGGCAATGCTTGTCCTTATTATGGAGTTGAAGAGTTAATGGGCTGGTGGAAGTGAGCAATCTTTTATATTAGAGTTACTGATGTGATTAAAGTCGCGAATACTTTTTTTTCTTAAAACTTAATCTTTATATAAGATAAGTAATGCTATACATATTTGTTCAGTTCCTTTATGTAAGTATCCATGGTACATATCATGTTGTGTAATTTGACCGAAGGTATTTTAATTACAGTCAACTGGGCTTTAAAAATGCTTAAAGCCCAAAGTATGGCATGAATGACAACAGAGACCCTGGATAAAATTAAAGAAAGAAAACAAAAAAGCAGACATGAATTAAAGCAAAACAAGAAGTAATAAAACCAAGACACAAGAAGCTTACACAGAGGTGAACAAAGTAGTGAGAAGATGCATTAAAAGGGATAAGAGGAAATATATAGATGAACTAGCTAAAGAGGCAGAAGAAGCAGCAAATAAAAGAAATATGAAAGAACTGTACAACAACACGAAGAAATTAAATGGAAATTACAAACAGATCAACTTTATTAAAGATAAAGCAAATCTGCTTAGTAATATAAGGGAATCAAATGGAGAGATGGAAGGAGCACTTTGAAGAACTTTTGAATAGACCCGGCTCAAATAATCCTCCAGATATACTACCAGCAGAAGAGTTACACGTTAACTGTGGAAAACCAAGTAAAGAAGAAATAATGAAAGCCATCAATCTATTAAAAAATTGTAAAGCCACAGGACCAGATGAAATTCCTTCGGAAGTCATCTAGGCAGATATTAACACCTCTACCAAGATGTTACATAATCTATTAGATAAAATTTGGGAGTGGGAAGAAATACCTAAGGACTAGAGAGAAGGTTATATGATCAAACTACCAAAGAAAGGAAGTTTACAGGAGAGCACAAATTATAGGGAAATTATGCTACTATCAGTGCCAGGAAAAATATTAAGCAGAATCATTCTCATCATAAAGTGCCAGGCCTAGTGGCGTAGGTGATCATGTCTCTCCACAACATTCGATCTCGGCAGCTATTTATCATTTCTGTTGTTGACCTTCTGCCAAGCCATTCTCTTAAGCTGTCTGTTATTTTTTCTCTTTGCTTCCCTCTATCTCTTCGTCCCTCAATTTTTCCAGTTGTTACAATATATTCAAGTTGTTCTCTTCTCATTACATGGCCAAAAAATGATGATCGTCTCTTCCTAACCTTGGAAATTAGCTCTCTTTTTGCTTGACCTTTCTCAGAACCTCTTCATTACTCTTCTTAGCTGTCCATGGTATTCTCAACATTCTTCTGTAAAACCACATTTCTACAGACTCCAGGAATCATTCTGGAGAGACCAAAAGAGGCCATAGAGACACAAGCAGGTTTTAGGAAAAACAGATCATGTGCTGATAAAATAACTCATCATCATCATTGAGTGCTGTCTCCACAACAAAGGTTGGCTTCCATGGAGTGCCATTCTGCTCTGTCTCTTGCTTTGATGGTGCAGGTTGTCATAGGCTGGTTTGTCCATCTTTTGATGTTACTCGTCCATGTTAGTCTTGGTCTGCCTCTGCCTCTTTTACCCTGTATTTTCCTCTCCAGGATTACTTTTAGTAGGCTGTTGTGTCTTTTAACATGGCCCAAAAATCGCATTTGTCTTGTTTGAATTGTGCTAAGTAGTTCTCTTTTCATTTTTAGTTGTTTTAAAACTTCATCGTTTGTTTTCTTCTCCTTCCATCCAATTCTACCTATTCTTCTAAATATCCACATTTCAAAGGCTTCAATTCTCTGTTCTGTTTTCTTGTCTAATGTCCATGTTTCAGCACCATATAGGAATATTGAGAAGATGTAACATTTTGCTATTCTTAGTTTTAGCCCTGGTGTTATTTGTTTTGATGTTAGTATGTTCTTCATGACATTAACATTACTTTTTGCCATTCCTATTCTTTTGTTAGACCTGATAGTCAGGTCGGGTAATTTTACCTGCTACTGTATGCAGTAAACAGTGCAACCTGTGGCTGCCTTGCAGGTAAGCTCGGGAGAGTAAAAGGCTAAGGGAGGGTACCCCAATGTAAAACAACCCCACTGCCTTGTGGGTGAGACTTTTAGTCAAAGGCTAGCGGAGTCAACCGTAAACAAACCGACGGAAGGCAACAGAAAACCACCGTCATAATTTCTTTGTATAATCATGAATCACCACAACATTAGATATAACAACAGCAACGTTAGGGGGGGTTTCCATGGAAAACCCTCGTTCGGTAGGGGACATCATGTGCTACAGGTGATACCCGATCGTCATCAAGCTACTGTAAGCAAAATAAAGATAAAACAAACTCTAAAGATAGGTACTTGGAATGTGAGAACACTCATGCAGAAGATTAAACTTGAAAACATCATACAAGAAATGAAAAGAATGGGCTTACAATTACTAAGACTTTGCGAAATGAGATACACCGGATCAGGGGAGATATATTCTGATAAACATAGAATAATATATTCTGGAGGTACTGAACACCAAAGAGGAGTAGGTATCATCTTGGATGCAGAAAGAGCAAGAACAGTGAAAGGCTTTTATCCAATATCTGACACAGTCGTTTTAGTGAAATTGAATTCTAGTGAAAGCCAATAGACATAAATCTTATACAAGTTTATGCACCAACAGCAGACAGTCTAGAGGAAACTATTGATAAATTTTACGACGAGTTAAATGAGGCACTTCATGAATGCAAACCACATGAAAACACCATAGTTCTAGGGGATTTTAACACAAAAGTAGAAAAGGAAAGAGTTGAAGAAGTAGTTGGTCATTATGGCGTAGGCAAGAGGAATGAAAGAGGTGAGAAACTTATTGACTGGGCAAGAACACACAACATGATGATAGGAAACACCTGGTTTAAGCAACATCCAAGATGTCTGTGGACATGGAAAAGCCCAGGGAACAACGCACGTAATCAAATTGATTATATAATGATAAGCAATAGATTTAGAAACAGTCTGGTGTGTGTGAAAACTAGACCAGGGGCAGATTGCAATAGTGATCACGTACCAGTTGTGGGAACGCTTAGAGTAAAATTAAAAAGAACAAAACGAGCCTCAGTTAACATCAAGTTAAATTTAGATTTACTAAAATCAGACAAGAAGCTGCAAGACAAATATAAAATCACAATTCAGAACCAGTACAATGCAATAGAGAAGATACAAAGCATTGATGAACAGTGGGAAATGCTAAAAGAGTCAATGCAACAAACATCAAAAGAGTTCATACCACCAGTGAGGACAAATTCAAGGAAGAAATGGATGACAGATGATATTTTGCAGCTAATGGATACAAGAAGAAGAAATAAAGAAAATATAGATGAGTAAAAGTAGGTTAAATAAAGAAATTGTAGTAAAATGCATTGAAGCAAAAGAAGGATGGCTAAAAGAGAAATGCAAGGAAATTGAATTGCAACAAAAAGGAGATGCTAAAGCTATATACAAACAAATTGAGGAATTAACAGGAAGAAAAACTCAATCAAAAACTGGATGTATAAGATCAAAGAAAGGAGAACTGTTGATTGATCAAGAAAACATAAGGGAACGATGGACAGAATACATTAAGGATCTTTATAATGATGAACGAACGGAAGTAAATATTAAGGATAATGGAGAAGGACCAGAAATACTAAGAGAAGAAGTGGAAGACGCCTTGCGCAATATGAAAGCAGGCAAAGCTCCTGGACCAGATAATATAACTAAAGAAGAGATTGAAGCCATGGGTGATTTTGGAATAGAAATAATAACAAAAATATTGAATGATATCTACAACAGTGGATATATACCAGATGACATGCTCAAATCAATATTCATAGCCCTACCAAAGAAATCGGGTGTGACTGAATGCGATGATCATCGCACAATAAGCCTTATGAGTCATATGACTAAGATATTACTAAGAATCATCATGCGAAGAGTGCGAAACAAAATCAGTCCAGAAATTAGTGATGAACAGTGTGGTTTTGTTAGAGATAAAGGAACAAGCAATGCCATTTATATCATAAGATCTTTAGTAGAAAGAGCCATAGAGGTGAAAACAGATCTATACCTATGTTTCACAGATTACGCTAAGGCATTTGACAAAGTAAAGCACCAAGAAATAATCAACATTTTAGAAAGCATAAACATAGACAGCAAAGATCTAAGAATAATAAAGAACATGTACTGGCAACAAACAGCGGCCATAAGAACTGGAAACCAATTGGGAATGTTTCAACAAATAAAACAGGGTGTTAGACAAGGTTGTGTGCTGTCACCAGATTTGTTTAATATTTATAGTGAGATTATTTTAAGATCCATAAGTGACATACCTGGAATAACAATTGGAGGTCATAATATAAATAATCTAAGGTATGCTGATGATACAGTATTAATCGCTAAGAGTGAAAATGAGTTACAAGAAATGTTGGACATTGTAGTGAAGGAAAGCAAAAATAAAGGACTCAGCCTTAATAGCAAAAAGACAGAAGTAATGGTAACAACAAAGAAAAAGACATCACCTCAGTGCAAAATAAAGACAAGTGGAACAATATTAAAACAGGTAAATGAATTTAAATATTTGGGAACTTTGTTAACCTCAGACGGAAGATGTACAAAAGAGGTGAGATATAGAATGGCTCAGGCAAAAGCAGCTTTCCAGAAAATGAGGAAAATACTATGCAATCCATTTTTGACAATAGAAACAAGAAAAAGAGTTCTTAAATGTTACGTAGAGCCAGTCTTAACATACGGATGCGAATCATGAACAATAGGACAACAGACAAGAAAATCACTGGAGTCTGTAGAAATGTGGTTTTACAGAAGAATATTGAGAATATCATGGACAGCTAAGAAGAGTAATGAAGAGGTTCTGAGAAAGGTCAAAGCAAAAAGAGAGCTAATTTCCAATGTTAGGAAGAGACAATCATAATTTTTTGGCCATGTAATGAGAAGAGAACAACTTGAATATATTATAACAACTGGAAAAATTGAGGGACGAAGAGATAGAGGGAAGCAAAGAGAAAAAATAACAGACAGCTTAAGAGAATGGCTTGGCAGAAGGTCAAAAAAAAAAATTATAAATAGCTGCTGAGATCAAATGTTGTGGAGAGACATGATCACCTATGCCACTAGGCCCAGTACTTGATGATGATGATGATTCTTTTGTTTATTTCAGTTTTACATTTTCCATCACTGGTTATAGTTTGTCCAAGGTAGTTGTAGTTCTGAACTGTCTCCAGGTCTATTCCTTCAATTTTGATATCCACTTGTGGGTTTTGAGTATTTTCTTTGGAAAGTTATTTAAGATCAAATAACTACTCTACATATAATAGTTGAACAAAGTTTAGAACTAAAATCCCCACTTTATATTGGATTCATAGATTACGTAAAGGCATTTGATAGTTTAGACAGAGGAATGCTTTGGAAGTTGCTGAGTCATTACGGAATCCCCATAAAGTTTATGAACCTGATAAAAACAATATATGAAGGAACGAAATGTAGTGTGGTGCATGAAGGACAGCTTACAGACGCATTTGAAATAAGAACAGGAGTAAAGCAGGGATGCCTTCTGTCTCCATTTCTCTTTCTACTGGCCATAGATTGGATTATGAAAATAACTCATAACAGAAATGGAATCCAGTGGCCACTGATAAAGCAACTGGATGATTTAGACTTTGCTGATGACAATGCTCTCCTATCACACAGTCATCAACAGATGCAGGATAAAATGAGTATATTAGATGAGAGATCACAACAGCTAGGACTGAAGGTTAATAGAGATAAGACCAACATTTTAAGAATTAATACAGTTGGCAATAATCAAATAAAATTAGGAGAAATACCTCTGCTAGACCTCTAATCTTACATATATCTGGGCAGTAACATAGATAAAGAGGGAGCAACAGAAAATTATACCAAAATAAGGATATCAAAAGCAAGAGAAGCTTTCGCTGCACTGGGTAACATGGAAATCCAAAGAAATTATGTTAAATACAAAAATTAAGTCGGTCCTATTATATGGCTGTGAAACATGGAGAACAACAAAATTGACAATCATTAAGATACTGATTTTCATTAATGAATGCTTACGCAGAATAAAAGGATGGAAATGGCAGGACAAAATCACTAACATAGAATTATGGAAATGTACCAGTCAAACACCAGTGGATAAAGAGATACAGCGAAGACGATGGCGCTGGATAGGACACACACTGTGGAAGCCAACTGAGAGTATTAAACAACAGGCCCTTTTTTGGAATCCCTAGGAGAAAAGACAAAGATGAAGACCATGAAATTCTTGGAGAAGACAGAAGCAGAGATGAGGATAATGGGGAAAAATGGAATGATCTTAAAAGAATGGCAAAAAACATATTGACTTGGAAAGTGTTTGTTGAAGACCTGTGCTCCACAGGGAGTAATAGAACAAAGAAGTATGTGTTAGCACTTGGAAAAATTGACAGACAAACAACAATAGAAAAAAACGATGAACAATATATGGTCCGAAGTGGGATCGAACCCGTACTCAGTGGCACCGCGCCTTGCCACGAGAAGCCGAACACTTGGCACACTGCCACACAGCCAAGTAAAAAATTGGCTATTGTAGCAGTGTCTTACACGAAAGGCGTTCTCAATGACTATAGCATAGGGTAACGATCACAGACCGGAAATAAATTGTATATCTGTACTGTTCGATCCCACTTCGGACCATATATTGTTCTTCGTTTTTTTCTATTGTTGTTTGTCTGTCAATTTTTCCGAGTGCTAACACATACTTCTTTGTTCTATTATTCCCTATTATTGCCTCCGAAGTTCCCCATATAATAATATTTATGTATTATTATTTGTACCCAGCTCCACAGGGAGCTCAAAAGGTAGAAGAAGAAGAAAGCCCAAAGTGGAACAAGGGTGTAATGCTAGTTTTGATATAACATTTGAGTTGATGATTGAAGTGAGTAAAAAGAAAATGTGAAATTTTCCTCTTCCTCTTTTCATCTCCCTGTGGAGCATAGGTCAACAAACACTTTCCAAGCCATTCCATTTATTGCTATTCTCTTAAGATATACCATGTCTTCCCGGGCGGTGTTATATATCAAACTCTGAGAAGAGAACAATTCATAGTTTGGGGTTAACCCTACATTATGATGGGAGCCGCAATAGCTCAATGGTTAGTGAACTGGACTACAAAGGACAAGAGGTAGGGTTCAATCCCAGCTCAATGGTTAGTGAACTGGACTACAAAGGACAAGAGGTAGGGTTCAATCCCAACTGACGGCTTCCAGGTTGACCCAACCTTTAATGGGTACCGGATTTTTTCTGGGAAAGTAAAGCGGCACGGGCATAATACCGACCACATTACACCAAAAATCATGTGCCGAAGGTCTGTAAAATGTATGGTCACTAACACCATATTTCCTATACGCCACTAGGCGTGACAGGGGCACTTTACTTTACTTTTTTACTTACATTATGATACTGTCATAAAAATTACTGCATCAAAATACAAATGTTTCCAAATCTGTCAGTTTGCCATGGTCAAACACCCCCTCCCCCCTTTTTTGTGTACCTACTAATTCCTACTTCTGATGACCCATGAATAATGCAAAGGGGTAGCTAAACATACTGATGGATTTATGATGGACATATTAATAGTCTAAAACTTCTGGTCCATGCAGTCAAAATTTGTGTCATAAATCAACCTGTGCCAGACAATCCAAGTCCCTGTGTCTCACCTAATGTAAACACACAGCTGTGTGTCAAAAGTTAAAAGAAAATCTATTTTTAGAGCTCCTGTTACAATTGAGTTGTAGTAATTGTTACTGCATTATTGTAAACACATGAGTCACGAAGAGGTATCATAATCTAGGGTTAAGTAAATATTCATTGCATTGCTGGGTCCAAGAGTGGATATTAAGTTCAAAGAATGCAAGAGAGGAAGTATTAGACAGTTTTAATAAAGAACTTATATGAAGAGAAGTTTGTAGAATGTTTGCTTTGAATGAAGCAGTAACACTAAAGAGAATTGAAAATTTAGCTGACAACATACAACATAAGGAATGCAAACCTGAATAAAATGCTGGCTGAAATCGGATGCACTGGGCCACTGGCGCAGAACGCAGTGTAACGTTTTAACGGGTGTTCAATCAGAGTGGATCTGGCAGACTCTAATTGTGATGTTCTGCCTGTGGGGGCGATCAACACACTTAACCTGACAGCTGACTTCATGTGAGAGTCTGGAATCCTACTCTGATTGAGTCCTGATCGCAGAGAGAGAGAGAGAGAGAGAGAGAGATACAACAGTATTAAAGTTTTAAAATCTACATTATGGAAAACTGTGAGGAATGCAGGCTTCACCTTTAGAAAGTTTGCTGGCAGAAGAAATATTTGTAAGAAGCCACATCTAGTATAGCCATTAGAGGAAAGGATATCATAGAAAATTTAAGACCACATGCACACGTTATTGGCATAAATGCATAGATCTTAAAGATATTTGATATGACTTGACGGCATGTGTTTTGAAACACACTATAAATACTTTTACTGCGTTAGTACAAACATCAAAATTATAACATATCTGTGCATTATTTCAATATCATAAACCAATAATAAAATATATTATGAAGTGTGTATCCACTTATTTCTTGTTTAGCCTACTTCTAATGGAAGAAACTGGACCATCACTTGTAATGGCAGCAATAATGGCCAAAACAATCTGAACACAATGAGATGCGAGTTGACCATGTTTGATACAAGCTGTAGGGATGCTGGGATGTACTACTGTCGAATTGTTTATATTGGATCTGACGGTAAAGAAAAACCTGTTTTCAGATCTGCTAATGTGACAGCTACTGGTAAGTACTAGCAACTTGAGTTCAGTGAATGTTTATATACTTAATATTATTTCCTTTTATATTAAGCTTTCATCTATTTTTATTTTGCCATTCTCTATATCCGAGGTGGATGTTATACCCATTAATTGCTAATAGATGAGTGTGAACACAGTACTTTTCAGTGAACAAATATAATTGACAATTGTACTAGTAAAACTTTGGGAACAATTTAGTGGACATTGAGAAAGGCTCAGATATCAACTATCATCATCATTAGTGCCGTCTCCGCATCGAAGGTTAACTACCATGGAGCGCCATTCCACTCTGTAACTGATATGTCTATCTCTTGATGTTACTCGTCCATGTTTTGGTTTGCCTCTGCCACTTTTACCTTGTATTTTCCCTTCTAAGATTACTTTTAGTAGGTTGCTGTGCCTTTTAACATGCCCTCAAAAATCTCATTCTTGTTTGAATTGTGTTTAGTAGTTCTCTTTTCATTTTTAGTTGCTTTAAGACTTCGTTTGTTTTTTTTTTCTTTCCATCCAATTCTTCCTATTCTTCTAAAAATCCATGTTTCAAAGGCTTCAATTTTCTGTTCTGTTTTCTTGTCTAATGTCCATGTTTCTGCATCATACAAGTATGTTGAGAAGATATAACAGTGTTCTATTCTTAGTTTTAGCCCTGCTGTTATTTGTTTTAATATTACTATATTTTTCATGACATTAAAATTACTTTTTGCCATTCCTAGTCTTTTGTTTATTTCAATTTTCCATTTTCCATCACTGGTTATAGTATAACAAAGGTAATTGTAGCTCTGAACTGTTTCTAGGTCTATTCCTTCAACTTTATATCCACTTGTAGGTTTTGAGTATTATCTTGTTTATGATCATAGTCTTAAGTCTTTTTGATATTCATATAAAATTATCAGATCTATACCTATGTTTCATAGATTAATTCAAAGCATTTGACAAAGTAAAGCATCAAGAAATAATAAAAATTTTAGAAGCCATAAATGTACACAGCAAAATTCTAAGAAGAATAAAGAATATGTTCTGGGAACAAACAGCGGCCATAAGAACTGGAAATCAATTGGGAATGTTTCAACATATAAAACAGGGTGTTAGGCAAGGTTGTTTGCTGTCACCAGATTTTTAAAATACATATAGAGAGATTATTTTTTAGAAAAGATTCCAGACAGCTTAAGAAAATGGCTTGGCAGGTCAACAACAGAAATGATAAATAACTGTCAAGATCAAAAGTTATGGAGAGACATGGTCACCTATGCCAGCAGGCTTAGTACTTGATGATATATTCATGTTGTTAAATGTGATTTTTGTCATTCTTTTTCTTCATCTGATTATTTGTCTTACATTTTTCATCAATGTCATTGATATATTGAAGATAAGTAACTCATAAATAGCTGATTATTACATGGCACTGGGCCAAAGGAGGTTAACTCACAGGCACTGGATGCATAAAAACATATACTGAATATTTTCTATGCTCTCAAAGTTTCTGGCCTTTAATTTGGACTTGTAGGTTCTATGCATAGTTTTTGCATAGAATGGTTTTAATTGCAGTTTTAATTAGTTTAGGGGCAAAAAAAAAATGTATATATTTCAGCAAAATAAAGCGTATTTTTTTTTAAAAAGTGCCTGCTGCTTGGTGATTCTAGCATTCATATGATTGCAAACATCTTTTGAGAGATCATCATATTACACATTCTATCTATCTATCTATCTATCTATCTATCTATCTATCTATCTATCTATCTATCTATCTATCTATCTATCTATCTATCTATCTATCTATCTATCTATCTATCTATCTATCTATCTATCTATCAATTTACCTTTCGAACAATAGCTGGCCCATAGGGCATAGACCAACATACTCTTTCTCTTATCTAAATTTTTATTATAGCAATTTTAATTCCTTGTACAGATCTTTTATCAAATTTCACTATTTGTCTCTGTTCTACAAGCAACAATAAGGACAAATCAAATAATAACATAGAGGTAGAAAACTACAACATGACTTCACCTTGAGTGAAATAGAAACCACCTTAAAGCTAATGACCAATAACAAGGCTGCTGGAGAGGATAAGTTAACAGCTGAGATCCTCAAGGCAATTGATAGCCATAATTTAATACATCTCCAAAAAATGTTCAACATCATTTGGAAAACAGAGAAGACGCCTCATAAATGGAAAAAAGGAATCATTGTTAAGATCCCAAAAAAGGGCAATCTTAGAGATTGTAACAATTGGAGAGGCGTGACACTTTTGTCAGTTGCCTCAAAATTATTCTGTAAAATCATCCTAAATAGAATAAAGGATTCAATAGATACAGTAATGCGTGAAGAACAGGCTGGGTTTAGAAAAGGGAGAAGCTGTCTTGACCACATTTTCACTCTACGACTTATATTGGAGGAACACATTGAAAAGCAAAAACCTTTTGTACTTAACTTCATCGACTTCAAAAAAGCATTTGATAGTATTCATAGAGATTCTTTGTGGAAAATTCTGAAGCAATATGGCTTACCATCAAAAATCATAAATATTATCAAAGACATGTATGATGGTTACACATGTGCAGTTCGAACAGAGGAAGGACTGAGCGAATGTTTCCCAATAGAAACTGGGGTTAAACAAGGATGTATTTTATCGCCCTTGTTATTTGGAATTGTTATGGACTTCATAATGAAGAAATGCTGCACTGGTAATAAAGGCATCGAATGGATACAAGGAGACCATTTGGAGGACCTGGACTTTGCTGATGACATAGTTCTCATCAGCAATCAGATAAAAACGATGCAGGAAAACACAAATGAACTATCATCAATAGCCAGCAAAATTGGGCTTGAGGTCAATCATGAAAAGACTAAAGTCATGAAAAGTTTAATTCCAACAAGTGACAAAATATACATGGAAAACAAACCAGTAGAAGAGATCGATCACTTCATCTATCTTGGAAGTCACATTGATCGAGAAGGGGATACAAGCAAAGAAATTAGAATCAGAATGGCTAAAGCAGCAATGTCTTTCAGAAGCCTTGAAAAGTTGTGGAAATCAAAACTCATTAGCACAAACACAAAACTTAGGCTATTCAAATCAAATGTACTATCAACCCTTACGTATGCGTGTGAAAGCTGGAAAACAACAAGAGATATAGAAACAAAGTTGAACGCATTCGAAAATAAATGTCTAAGGAAAATACTTGGTATAGAATGGAACGAATTCAAAACAAACGAGGAAATTAGAGAAATCGCCAATCAACCACTAATATCTTCAGTAATAAAGAAAAGACGATGGTCATACGTTGGACATGTGATGAGAAGAGATAATAATCGAATAGCAAAGCAAGCCCTCATATGGGAAACAACAGGTAAAAGAAAAAGAGGAAGACCCAGGGAGACACTGAGAAGAACATTGATGAGAGAGGCAAGAGCAGCAGGAATCGGCTCCCTCAATGAGATAGAACTGCTTGCACAGAACAGAGACAGATGGCGAGATTTGATAAAATATCTTTAAAAGAAAACTGCTAGAACAAAAATTCATATAGGAGAAGGTGTATCTTGGTCTACGCCCTATGGGCCGGTTACGGCTCGAAAGGTCAATAGATAGATAGATAGATAGAAAACTACAACATCAACAAGCTACTCTTCGCAGATGACCAATGCCTAATATATGAGGATGAAAACCTGCTACAACAGCATTTAACATCTCTTGATAAAAGCTGCACAAACTACAGTATGAAAATTAACACAGCAAAAACAGAGGCTATAAGAATAAGCAAATTAAGACACCCTTTAACAACAAGATCAAAGATAAAGAAATAAAACAAGTAGAGGAATTCAAGTATTTAGGCACAATGTTCACAGAAGATGGAAAACTAGACAGAGAAATTGACATGAGAATACAAAAAGCAAATGCTGTCACACACCAGCTTTCGCCATTGCTAAAACATCCAAACATTTCTATGCCAGCTAAACAACAAATGATAAATAGCATTTTCATACCAACTTTGTGTTATGAAAGTCAAACATTGACCCTTTCTAAATCACATTTAAGAAAGATCAATACATGTGAGATGCGTTGTTTGAGAAAAGTAACAAACACAAGAAGAGATAGAATACCAAATGAAACCATAAGAAAAATAGTAGGAACAAAACCCTGCCAGGAATATATAGAACAACAACAATCTAAATGGTTTGGCCACCTGGTCAGAATGAATCCTCACCAATCACCATCAAGGGCGTTCTTCTCGAGAATGCATGGAAAAAGACCAAGAGAAAGACCCAGAAGAAGATGGATAGATGCAGTGACAGAGACATGTAACAACAAAGGGAAATCACTAATTCAGACAATTCGAGCAGCACAAGAACGACAAATGATATAAACCACGACACCTTTTAGGTATCAGTGAAAGAGAAAAGAAGAAGTCTCTGTTCTGTTCAAGCAACTCTATCTCATTGAGGGGCCAATTCCTGCTGCTCTTGCCTCTCTAATCAATGTTCTTCTCAGTGTCTCTCTGGGTTGGCCTCTTTTCCTCTTACCTGTTGTTTCCCACATGAGGGTTTGCTTTGTTATTCAGTTATTATCTCTCCTCATCACATGTACAACATATAACCATTGTCTTTTCTTGTTTACTGAAGATATTAGTGGTTGATAGGTGATTTCTCTAATTTCCTCGTTTGTTTTGAATTCATTCCATGCTATACCAAGTATTCTCCTTAGACATTTGTTTTCGAATGTGTTTAACTTTGTTTCTATGTCTCTTGTTGTTTTTAAACTCCAATTTTTGTGTTTGTGCTGATGAGTTTTGATTTCCATAACTTTTCAAGATTTCTGAAAAACATTGCTGCTTAACTATTCTGATATTACACATTACTGAAGATCTTTTCAGCTTTAGCAAAAATTTAATGGAAAATATCTACTAGAGTGTATATACATACTTTTTTTAGTGCCATCCAACCCCTCCTGAATATTCAGTCTTGCTTATGATAGATTTAATGGGAGAGTTTGGTGAACTCAAACAATGTAGGTTATGCTGGCTCGGCCATGTACACCGCATGAAAGATGGCCGCATACCGAAAGATATACTATATGGGCAACTGGCATATGGTAAAAGAACTAGGGGGCGCCCAAAACTCTTGATTTGTAGATGTGTGTAAATGCGACATGAAGACTCTGAACATAAACCCTGCAGCATGGGAAGACATATCTTGCAGATCGCAATCTCTGGAAACACACTCTAAACGTTCACCTCAAAGAAAAAGCAGACAGATTCATGGAGAAAGATTACACAACGAAAGAAAAGAAAAGAAAAAAATAACATTTCTAGGGGCGCTGAAAAATCCATAGTCAACTATGACTGACGGAGACTATCATACTGTTGGTGAACTGAGGTCAGGATCAATCGAAATCAACACCTTTTATATTCATATTTAATGGATCCTTTCTTCTTCTTTGGTCATCATCTAGCCTGCCCCTATTGGCTCCCTTGAAAGTTAGTTTTTTCTGTCCTGTGCGAGATACAGAAATATTACATTTATTCACAAAATAATCACAACTCAAGTAAAGTAAAGTTATTCTCTCATCTATACTTCTCTAGCTAATATTTTTAAGGCTCTTCATCTTCACAATTTTTTATCTATTATAAAGAATCAGAATAATAGGTTGTAGTTCTGATGACCAGCCAACAGCTTCGATGAAGTGTTGCCTTCCAGGTTCTGCTATAATTAGCTCAATTGGTAGTCAATTTTTCAAATCATTACTTTATTATTGATGTCTCGTGTAGCAAGTGTCTCTAATCACAGACAATCTGATAATGCATGACTTTATCTGTAGTTTCTGTAGGTACACATATTTACTTATAAATACATGGATGCTCTCAATCTTTGCCTCAGCTACCTATATCTATCTCACTGATGATCTGTAGGGGAAGAGGGCACTCATTTCCTTTGGACCATATTTTTATCCATCCTTAGACTTAACACATCCTCCTGGGTCCTCTTTAATTTGGTTGGTTCATGCTTGAAGACCCCTCCAGGATGCATTTACACATATGGCACAGCATGGACATTCTGAATTCCAACCAAAGGTGTCCCCTCTGACTTAAACCTGTTAGTTAGGAAATAAAGCTTTCTTTAAATTCCTCTATAAATATTGTATTAGAGTCTGGAAGAGAATAGAGGAAAAGTGTCGCCCTCTGGGCAAGAAGGTCTTGGCTTGTTGTAGTGTTAATTTGTCCCTTCAAATCGTTTTTTAAATGGCTTTACCTCCATCAATCTGTGGGTAGTGAGATCTGCTATCTGACCTTCTCTGATAAATAGTAAAAAAAAAGTGGTTCCATGTGCATTCCATGCACATATAAGAACTCTTTTCATTGGAAATCCAAAATGGCCACTCCATGGGCAAAACTGATATGAGCAATCTATCTAAAGTGTCTAAAATATCAATGATAAAGAAATTAATACCTCTGAAGTAGGTGAATAATCTACCTGTATGGTGAGGAACACCAAATTCTGTCAGCTGTCAGTGCGAAACTGGGAAAAAATTATATTCATTGTAAAATTAAGTCTTTTCGAAGGTCATTAGAGGCATTTGGTATATGCAAACAAATAATACTGCAACAGAATTAATCATACCTGATGCAGCTTTGTCACTTTGTTATTCCACTTTGGTAATCAACATTATTATTGTCCTGACTATATTATTTGCCAAAAAGATGTACTTACAAATTTATTTTGTTTAATTCTAGTATTTTATAGTTCTGTGCATTTTAATAGCTGCAGTTTGTATTTCTCTTTGTCAAATTTTATAATTATTATTAATGTAAGTGAATGTGCAGAATATTCCACTGTTCATATTAATTCTCAAATCCCATATTTTTTTCCTTATATTTTGTATCTTTGCAACTGTTTCTTTTCATTGTAGCTGGACCATCAGCATTTGGACTTGTTGTCTATCCGGAACAAACTACGTACGAATATGGTCAGAACCTTACATTAACATGTACAGTTAAAGTAAGTTGATCCTCCACCTTTTGTTTTTCATTTCTTTGTTTGCACCACATGATTTTATATTGTTCAATGCAATAGGTAGGTGCAAAGTTAAAATAAATGGCTATGCCAGCTTCAAATAAAATATGACAAATGAAAATATGGGGGGGGGGGGAGGAGAAAGAATAATTTAGAAAGTTGTGTGTTTGCAACTTTATTGTGACTAAAAGATGACACAGAATGAGCCAACACTTTGATCAAAACAGGCTCTAGTGCACACAAACAGGTAAAATAAAAAGAGAGATATTTATATGATGTTAACTACTTGCCAGTCTCTGGAAGAATTCTTCTGTTTTGGTTGTGTAAGTTCATCTAGTGTCACCTTTCATCATCTTAAGTCTATCGTCTTAGACGAATGACAGGAAACAGTCTGAGAGATAAGATCAGAAATGTAGAACTGAGAAAAAAGCTAGGAATAGCCCCAGCCATAGAATATATAAGGAAACAACAGATAAAATGGTTCGGCCACGTGACAAGGCAGAAAGAACAAAACACAACACAACGAGCCTTCAACAAACGTTGTGAGAACAACAGACCCAAGGGTCGACCACGAAAAAGATGGATCGATGGAATATTAGAAGCACTAGGAAACATAACAGCAGCAGAGGCGAACAGAAGAGCAAAAGACCGCAAATTATATCTCCCCTCGACGCTGAAAGGCAGATGAGGAAGGAAAGAAGAAGAAGAAGTCTATCGTCTTTATTTTTCCTTTTTCCCAACAACACAATCTTCACAAATAAACAGAATAATAGCCACCACCAGAATGAAATGTGATAGACAAAAAATGGATTGACTAAATATTTGAGAAACAAAGGAGTAGCAGACGAACAATTGACAGACTAGAAAAAAGTTAAACAAATTAATCTCCCACCAGATTGAATTACTGCATAGTGGGGAGGAAGCAACATTAACAACCTCTGGTATGTAGATGACATAGAATTGATAACAGAAAACCAACACGATCTACAAAATCTCTTAGATTAAATTGTGATATAAAGTGAACAGAAAGAGCCATACTCTCAACATAAAAAATACAGAGACTGATAATATCAAAGAAAACGAACACACAAGAATGTAGAGTAAAATTAAAGGGAACAATCCTTAAACAAGTGCATAGATTCAAATACTTGAGATCAATAATAACATCAGATAGCAGATGCAATGCAGAAATTAGAAGCAGAACAGGACAAGCAGAGACAGAATTCCATTGAATGAAAAACATACTATGTAACAAATAATTGTTAATTAATGTTCGAAAAACGTGTCCTAAAGTGCTACATTGAACCTGTTCTACTATATGGAAGTGAGTCATTGATGATAAATAAGACAACACAAAAAACATCTGCTCACAATCATCAAATACTTCTTACAGTGTTCTGAAGATGGAGAGAAGCAATTATGATACCATTACTAAAGCCAGGAGAAGATAGTTCTATGACATTCAGCCATAGACCACTGAGGCTTACAAGTTGTTTGTGTAAAACAATGGAACATGTAATCAATCTCAGACTGCAGTGGTACCCGGAAAGTGAAAACCTACTTGTGCTACAGCAGGCAGGCTTTAGACAGTGTTACTCTACTGAAGATCAGGCATCCTATCTTTCCCAGGAAGTTGATGATACGTTCCAAGAAAAGAAACTGGTACTAGCAGCATGGATAGACCCCAAAGAAAGCATTTGATATGGTATGGAAGGAAGGGCTCTTGTAGAAACTGAGAGATTATGGAGTATATGGCAGGATGTACAAATGGGTGCAAGCATACTTGCATAATAGGAGAGCCAGAATGCAACTGGATGGTCTTAAAAGTAAGAAGGTCCTACTGTACCAGGGCGTTCCACAGGGAGGGGTACTATCTCCAACACTTTTTCTGATCTACATCAATGACCTAGTTACTGAACTACCACATGGCATCAAAGTGGCAATGTATGCAGATGACTTGGTAATGTGGTGCACAGAGGAGTATGCAGCAGTGTCCTCCAAATTGTTGCAAAGAGCTATGAATGCATTGAACTTATGGACAAAAATATATGTGGTATATCAGCATCAATACAGACAAATGCAGCACTACACTTTTCACTCTCTCCCCAAAACAAAAAGCAGGAGCCATCTACATAAACAATGAGCCTGTGAAAAAAGACATGCAAGCGATCTTCGAGTTACATTTGATAACAAACTATCTTGGAAACAGCAGATAAAAATAAGTCAACCCAAAAAGCAAGGAGGAAGTTGGCTATTCTAAGAAAGCTGTGTGAAGTACGTGAGGGAAAATACTCAGTAAAGTTTACCAACAGAGTATAAGCCCACATCTAGAATATGGATCATCTGCATGGTGCTCAGCATCAAACACCGCAGGCAAGAGTTACAAAAGACAGTAAAATGTACAGGAAATGACATTGCAGATGTAGACAATACTTCAGTCCAACAAAAGATAGATAGTGTTCTGAAGGAGTGAATTATATTAACACCATAATCTGCTTTATTGGTGATCTTGAAAGCAGACACTTTCAGTACAAACATGTTAAAAAAAAAAATAAAGAATCCCGTCATGCCAAGTGGCGTATAGGGAATATGGTGTTAGTGACCATAAATGTTATGTATGTGTTGTGTTGCTAGTTTACAGCAAGCTGCAATATCAGCACCTTTCAGCCCAATACATCCATCTATTCCATCTTTAGCATAGGTAGATTTCTAATTTAACAATTCTTGTCCAGACAGTGGCCATTTTTGGCCTACTTTATTTGGCTTTTCGGCATGGGCGCAATACCGACCACATTACCCCCAAAATCATGTCTGTAAAATTTATGGTCCATATTCCCTATATGCCATTTGGCGTGACGGGAGTACTTTACTTTTTTTTTTACTACTTTTATTTGACTTTTAAGTACCAAGGGTTCTTTAACTTGCACAGCGTGCACGTGGGTCCTCCTGTTTTTCAACATTATCTGAGAGGGCTAGACATTATATCTCACTACCCAGTGACCTGGGGAGGGTAAATCTATGAAGAAACTACTGGTTTGAAGTGGATAATCTGTGCTGCCTGTAGCAGGATTCAAACCTAGAACTTTACTGTTCAGAAGCCGATGTCTTATGCTACATCATCCAGTCCCCATTTGTCTTGTTCAAATTGTGTTAAATTTTCTTTTTCATCCACTAAAGAATTTCATTACTTGTTTTCAGTCAAACCAGTTCTTCCTATTCTTCTATAAATCTACATAAGGTGTAGTGTATGGAATGAAATACTTGGGGGGAAAAAAAAAAAAAATATATATATATATAGTAGGGAGAGAATAGATGAGAATACAACATATAGTTGGTTTGTGTTATTGATCAGGTGGTATGCTATGTTGTTTCATCATTTTATTTTGAGCCACGTCATTGAATCTGATTTTGTTGCAATGTTTGATTTTACGTAAATCAAGGCTGAGTGATAGGATCCATATTTAGAGTTTAACACTACAATAGAAAACACATGTTTTCATTTGAAGATTTCAACATAAAATGTTGGCTGTGATTTTTGTAGTCAGAGAAAGAAAGAAATTAGTGTCCATTTTTTTTTCACAATCAACACATATTTTGGGTAAAATGATAACAGTACACCAGAAGTAATATTTCTTTCCCAGAAAAAAGTTATTGGATACTCATTGAAGGCTGGGTGAACCTAGAAGTCATTGATTGGGATGGAACCAAACCTTTTGTCCTTAGTACAATCTGACATCTTGTCCTCACTCAGCAGACCAATTCACTAATTGTTGCTCTATCACATCTCGAGTTTTATAATGAACATTAATTGTTGCAACTTTTTAGAGTATTCAATTTTGGGTAAAGGTCTAGTATATCCCTGTAAATTATTTCAGTGAAAGAGTGATCTCCCCTTAGTTGATGCCACAATAAACCTACAGTGGTTCTCAAATACTGTTGAAAGTCACAAATTTGATCGCTGCTCTAGTTTAATCTGGTAAATTAAAGTTCGCAAGAGTAACATCTCCTTAAGTAACATTGTACTTTATTCAGACCCCTAAGTGTTGGGTTAAGGGTCTTTTTTTTTTTAATTATAAAACTAACCTTAAAGCTTTATACTAAAATTATTTTTAGATTTTGAAAACTACTGTAGTTTTGTTGTGATGCCAACTAAAGGCAGATCACTCATTTTGCTTAAATAATTTACCAGACTACACTAGGACTGGTTGGTCTCAGGGCAAGATACTCGTCTTTTAAGATATAGAGGTTGTGAGTTCAAATCCCAGCTGCACCAGTTGGGATTTTTATTTATGGTTTCTCTCTGCGACAACCACCCCTGGTCTCAGCAACGAGGCCCAGCTTGAAACGTCAATTACTCAGATTCTTCTTTCCTTTCTCATTTGCCTTTCAGCGTTGAGAGGAGATATAATTTGCGGTCTTTTGCTGGTATGTTTGCATCTGCTGCTGTTATGTTTCCTAGTACTTCTAATATTCCATCAATCCATCTTTTTTGTGGTCGACCCATAGGTTTGGTATTCTTGCAACGTTTATTGAGAGCTCGTTGTGTTGTGTTTTGATCACTCAGTCTTGTCACATAGCCAAGCCATTTATCTGTTGTTTCTTTATATATTCTATGGCAGGTGCTATTCCTAGCTTTTTTCTCAGTTCTTCATTTCTGATCTTGTCTCTCATGTTGTTTCCTGTCATTTGTCTGACAAATTTAATCTCAGTAGAGGTTATTTTTCTTATTGTACTTGCATCTATGGTCCAGTACTTGCATCTATGGTCCAGTACTTGCATTGGTAGCACAACATTGGATTGAAGATTGTATTGTACAGCACCCATTTTGCCTCTAGAGTTATTTACTTGTTGGATAATAGTGGTGATAGCTATCCAATGATTTGACAGGCTTTGATGCATCTTGAGTCTATCTCTGATTTTTGTGAATTGTCGTTTGTCACTAAATTTCCTAGGTATTTTAATTTCTCTATTTGTATTAGTTGCCTGCCTTGTATAGATATGTTGATGTTCTGTTTATCTTTGGCGACATTCATGACTTCTGTTTTGTTTATGTTGATTTTCATGTTGTAATCTGTGCCTGTTCTGTTGAGTTTATGTTAGTGTTCTATTGTTTCCTGTATTAGTGCCTGATCGTCTGCAAATAAAAGCTCATTGATCTCCTCTGTCTCTGAAGGGAAAGAGGCAATTACTCATCAACGGAAAAAAATCTAAGTACCTCCGAAGTCAGAGTTATCTGCCTGTGCAGCAAGGGACCCTTGTGCACATGGCTGCCAGGAAACAAAATAGATTAACATGCAAAATTTAGTTCCTCGGTTTTTATGGACTTTGCCAGAGGTGAAGGCTGATGAAGATGCCAAAAAAATATGAGAATGTAAATGTCTGTATGCATAATTGGCTTTGTGTGATGAAGCCTCACAGATATACAGTGTTAGAGTTAGTTATCTGCTTCCCATTTAGGACTTTAGTAGCAAATGTAACTTCTTTGATGTTGTGTTGAAAATATTTGGTCAAACATTCAACGATCTGGATCAACACAATGTCACATAATTGTTTGGCTTTTCTGAGAAAATGTCACATGAAAGAGTATCTATATATTTAGGTTTTTCTTAAAATGTTATGAGTAATCTATTTTTAAATTTACAGCATTATCTCATTCTCAAGGTCTGCTTGCGGAACCTGTGGGGCTGGAGAATATAGGGCACTTGTCCAGTACCATCTCCACAAGGTGTCAAGTTTAAGTTTTTATTTCACTCTCATCCACCTTCCTGATAAAAAATAATATGACCCCACTGCGTTTAGTGCCCATGTTCTGCTGGTCTGGAGCATAAAAAATTATTGATCCATCCAGCTGCTCACCTACAGGTCCACTGATCTGTTGTCTTTGTTTTTTTTAAAGAAATCTTCCAACTCAATGTGTTAAGCATTCAACCATATATATATATATAATGTATATGTATATAAACACATGCACATGTACACACTAATTATCTCATTCCATCTCTCTCTCTCTCTCTCTCTCTCTCTCTCTCTCTCTCTCTCTCACCATGGCTAGAACTAAAGGAGCTAATTCTCGCACTCTGAGATTGTTTAAATGAAACAAACCTAAAATTAATACATATCTTCTTACATTTCCTATTTCATTTCTACTAGGGCCCAAACACATTGACATTCAGTTGGAAATTATTGGTTGATGACATTGAACAGCCAGGTCCAATTGATGGAGTAATTAATACCAGGCCCACACAGGCTCCTGTAGGCAGTGGCGCATGTGCTGTATATGACTTGCAGTCGACGCTGTCACTTCAGTTTAAACCCACAGGCACCGAAGAAAAATATAAATGTATAGTTTCAAACAACAATGTTGAAGTAACAAGTGGAAACGTTACTATTGGTACAGTAAACTCAGGAAGTAGGTGTTAAATGTTTACCTTATTTCATTAAGCACTGAATTTAGTTGCTTTCAGAGTACACTTCTTTTTTAATAACTGTAAAATTTGGTACTTGTTTTTATGTAATTTTGGTTCACATTATCAAGTTAGAAATAGCTTCAAAACTGACATTTCTTAGTGCCAACCTTTCTGGTTCCATTCTCTCTATTTGTTTGTAAAAATTAATCAAAATAATCACTCAAATAATTGTGTGCTTTACTAAACATCTAAATAGATTAAATTGTAAATTATGCTTTCCGGTATCTTTTAACAATATAATTTTTTTTGGTTTCCACTGGATATTTTTGGGATTAATGACTGCTCATCTATTAGCTCTTTCTACTAACATCGTAGTTTTATGGATTTATTGTCGAATTTATTTACTTGATTATTTCAACTTGTAATCTAACCTTAGTTCAGTAACTAACTTTTGTGCTCATTAGTTAATTGCTAGCTGTCTGAATGTTGCATGTTTGTAAATCATTTTACTTGTCTTGCAATGTCGTGCTTTGTTATGATGTGTCACATTTTGGTATTAACAAATTAGTTCAATTACTACCAGCCGCATAAAATTATTGCTGGTTTACTAAACCATCTTCACTGCATTCTTGGTAAACCCAAGGTGGAATGTCAAGTGTGTTGGTATTCTCTTTCTTAGCAAGTTAAATATAATTGTCACTAACCTAAACCTAAAAGTGCTTTGTTCAAAATAATCTCATAATCACAGTTTATCATCCATTAAAAGATGATACTTGCCAGACCCCAATCTTTGTCATTCTTGTCTAAATGTAATTACCTCTTCTAGTGATAACTAAATTATGCAACTGTCTCTTGGGTTTTGAGTGTTATCATATTGAGTATATTCTTAACTCTATTGTGGGAATGCAGCCACTAAATAATGCTGAAATTGTTTTCTTCACTTGTCATACTCTGCTGTCATATTTGTTCATATTTGATGTATAAAACTTTTGTGGGTCACAATAGATGGGCATGGCTGTAAGAGATTCTACTTTCCAGCTCAGTCATTGCTTAGAAAACCCCATGTATCTAGAATAATAAAGCCCATACAAGTTCATTATGTAAGCAAATTAAAAGGTAAATGTTCTGTGCACAACTTTTTAGGTGTATGGGGAATTTGGTGCTAGTGGCCATATTTTTCTATGACTACAGCACATTTTTGGGCGATGTGATCAGTATCAAGTCAGGCCACTTTTACTTCTCAGAAAAATCTCTGGTAACCATATTTTTTTGTGACTGGGCAACCCCGGAGCCTTATTGATCAACAATTTCTGATCTGTTATAGTGAGTATGCTAACCAGGGTTCATCATTATGTCATGACTGGCAATTTTGTCAGCTTTGAACTATACTGGGGAATGGCGGAAAATTGATATGACAATTTTTTTTTTATATTGCTTTTTAAGCTGTCATTATTTATTACCTAGTTTTTGTATTCCATCTTTCTAGCAGTAAGTAATATAAGTATAAGTATAATATGTATGTATATATATATAATGTATAATAATAAGTATAATAAAGTATATTTCAGTTTGAGTAGTAATGTTCAAAATTATAATTATTTTGAAAATTATTCAAGATAGCTTATGTTAATTTAGTGCTTACTGAAAAAAGGTAAATGTTCATCTACTAATTAAGAATGTGTTTATTTAAAACCTGTACAAATTTTAGATAATTGTATCTACCTTGTAAATTCATGTATGCAGTCATGCTAATATATCTACAGTGTAATTATTGCAGGATGGAAAGAATAGAAAAAGTGTTTACTGCTGACATTACTATTTTCTTACTGATTTCAAGTATAGATTATATTTTTATAATACTCCATCCAAGTTTAATTTAAATTTGCTTATGATTTTTGGGGTGGATAAGGATATCTATCTATTGACCTTTCGAGCCATAGCCAGCCCATGGGGCATAGATCCAGATACTCTTTCTCTTATCTGAATTTTTAATCCTAGCAGTTTTCAATCCTTTTAAAGATCTTTTGATAATGATAAACTCTGCATACAAAATTATTTTAGACAATGAAGATACGAAAAAAAGAGTTCTTCATTGTTATATACGAAGTGAATGCTGGCAATTTGGGCAACGGGCAAGAAAATCCTTGCAGGTCTAAGAGATGTAGATTAAGAAAAGAATGTTGAGAATACATTGACAGCTAAAAAGAACCAAAAATACTTTTTAAGAGGGGCCAAATCAAAGTAAAAACTCATTGCCAATGTCAGGAAGAAACAATCAATTTTTTTCAATGTAATATGAAAGGAGTAGCTGAAGCATTTTGTGATTACTGAAAAAAATTTAGAGGAGAAAAGGGAGAAAAAATAAACAGTTTAATAGTTTTTTTATAAGAAAATAAAAAAAAAAAAACTGAATTGATAAAAAACTGTAGAGATAAAAAATTGTGGAGAAACATGATTGTCTATGCCATCGGATACAGAATTTCAACAATGATGTCAGGGTTAAACTGACACAATATTGTGTCTGCTGACTGACTGGCAAGATAGATACTGTCACATGATATGGAATGTTAAAGCAGAATTAATTGTTTAACTTTTAGGCCATATCATTTGAAGGTGTTGAGGGGAGCTGTCTGTGCTTTTTCTGACTATTATTACCTCCCCCAACTCAGTTATTCCCATTCTTTACTTTTCTTAGTCAAGTTGAAGAACATTGGGCTGAGAGTGAACCAATATCATCTTTATTGCTAAGCTAATGCTGTAACTCTCTGTATGTTGTAGAATGTAGTTCTGGCACACTTGTAGAGTTCATGTTGTCAAATGCTGCAAACTTTGTTGTCGTTTATAGATGATCACTAACATTAACCCAGCACCAGAAGGATAGATTCTTAGTTTTGTTTTATCAGAAACCATTTTGGCTTTTATGTTAAAGCTAAAGTGAGTGACCGACATCTGCTAAAGACATACTTAATTTTTTTTTAATGTGCACAAAGACAAGAATACATTTACTTGAAAAGAAGCACAAAAATGGAGTAAAAGAGGTAGCCCTTGCAGAGGCATGTCTTTCATGTGTTGGTGCATGATTTTTATTTAAAAGAACAGATGGAGCTGCAAGATATTGAAATTGAAAGCAATCTCTGATTGGTTAGTTATTAGAACAAAGTAAAGTCTTACCCTTTGATCTCTATTTAAAAACTGGCATTATATTTGAGGAGTTTGTCCATCCATATTTAAATCCTAAATAAGCTATCACATCACCAGAAATAATTACACTTAGTATTTTCTTTGTGTTCTTCTGAGTTCCCATAACATTATATCACAAACAACACTGTTGAAAATTTAATTTCTTTTCTTTAGTTGAACCCCCTTTCAGCATCTTTGCGTTCATTGTCTAAAGTTCTTTCTTCTCATTTGAGATGATATAACACTGCGCCACTAAGATTCTTCTTCCTCACATAAAATGATATTTTTCACCACTGACAAAGATTCTTTCTTCTCACATAAAATAATACATTTCACCACTGGCTAAGATTTTCTCCTCACATAAAATGATACATTTCACCACTAAGATTCTTCCTCCTCACATAAAATGATACAACATTTCACCACTGACTAAGATTCTTCCTCCTCATATAAAATGATACATTTCACCACTGACTAAGATTCTTTCTCCTCACATAAAATGATACATTTCACCACTGGCTAAGATTCTTTCTCCTCACATAAAATGATACATTTCACCACTAAGATTCTTCCTCCTCATATAAAATTATACAACATTTCACCACTGACTAAGATTCTTCCTACTCACATAAAATTAAACAACATTTCACCACTGACTAAGATTCTTTCTCCTCACATAAAATGATACAACAACACACCCCTGACTAAGATTTCTTCTCACGTTTCTGTACAGTATATGAAGAAGTTAGAAAAAGAGCTCTCCATTGCTATGTAGGTCCTGTCCTGTCATATGGAAATGAGTTACGAACAAGTAAAATAATTTCTGGAGGCAATAAGTCTATTTCTGCAAATAAATATTCAGAATATCTGTAGACAACTACAGAAGAAATGTCTTGAATGAAGTTTGTGCACAATGAGAACTTTAAAGAACATAGTAAAAAAGCAGACTACTATTTTAACATATTCTATTCATGGAATCAGTTTTATTGCAGTCAGGACACCCCCATATCCGCTCCACCACCTGTCCCAGCATTTCTTGATTTTTAACACATTTCTTACCAGGGGGTTTAACACGTTTCTTACCAGGGGGTTTAACACATTTCTTACCAGGGGGTTTAACACGTTTCTTACCAGGGGGTTTAACACATTTCTTACCAGGGGGTTTAATACATTTCTTACCAGGGGGTTTAACACATTTCTTACCAGGGGGTTTAACACATTTCTTACCAGGGGGTTTAACACATTTTTGCTCGGCTGTGTTTTTTTTTTTTTTTTTTTTTTTTTTTTTTTTTTTTTTGTGTGTGTGTTGTTGAAAATATGAAGAAAAAGTCAGAGGAACATGACACAAATATTCCATTAAACAGTCCAGCTTGGAAAAATATGAACAGTGGGATTGATAAGGAACATCAGTCACAGGTTTATGTGAACAGATATTAATGCCTGTGCCTGTGAGCATAATATGTGGTGATTGTAGCGTCAAAAGGTATAATATTTCATGTTATTTCACCTTTAAAATTAATATCCTGTTATGTTTGTTATTCAAAACCATTTATAGCCACAAAGCAACCAGAACCTCAACCTCAAAAAGGGAGCTCTGATCCAGATGTTGGCATGATTGTGGGCATCGTTATTGGATGTGTAGCTCTCATTGCAATCATCATCATCGTTATCTTTGTTGTTCGCTATCGCAAGCGCTCTAAGGAAAGTAATTGTAAGTTATTCACGAAATTTGTTTAGCTGTTTCTTTCAAATAAGCATGATTTTATATTTAACTGTTCTGTTTTACTCATGGAATCAGTCGAGAAGCCCTCATACCTACTCCAGCACATGTCACCCGCAGAAAGCCAAAGTGCGTTGGCAAATTCTGTTGACAACTTCCGTGCAGCATTAATTGGTTGCGGCACAGGCAACAATTCCAAATGACTTCCAACTTCCATTAAATGGAGTATACAGTATCTTCCTTACTCCAAAAACACACATTTATAACAAACAGCAACCGATACTGTTTTAGTGACTATTCTAGTCCCTGCAAAAACAGTGTGACATGCAACCATTCTGCATTGTTACTTATGATGTTAGCAAGGTTGAGCTCCAGTATTTACATTTTTTAAAAACATTTGACACTTTACATTAGTTAATATTTTATTTCTTGTATTATAATTATTTTAATTATTTGTGCATTGCGTGATATAACCACACACAATTATTACCCAACCATTTTCTGAGAAAAGTGAACAGAAATGTTTAGAAACTTTTACAAATCTAAAAACTATACGGTTAAGTCATATTTAGCCTATGGGTTCGAATTTGTGCAGTTAAAATTCTGAACACAGTTGTTACTCATTTGCTACTAACAGTAGCAAGGCATTATCTCCATATTATTTGCCCAGACAAAGCAAGCAAACAGTAACACATCTTGTTCATTCTGTGGATGGATCTGTCTATCCAATATTGACAGTTTCCACCACAAGAGAAGCTGTTCAGTGAAAACGCACCCAGCGTTTTGAACTACTGACTTTACTGAAGTCAGATGTGTTGGACCGAAAGACAAAAATATAACAGTTTTACTGCAAACCACAACACAACGCACACAACCCACTTAATGTCCTTTTAAGGGTGGATGGTGAAGAGGTGTTTCCTTTAGTCATCAGGTGAATGCAACAATAAAAACCACTTTAGTGCATGTTAACTACAGACTTTTGTCTTGTTTTTGTATATGGTCTATATTTGACCCCAGATTACGATATCGTAGTTAAATTTACAACATCAAAACACAGATTTCACAAAATTTGACATTTTCCATGTTCAACCATAACCACCCTCCAAGTACCTTCCTAATTACCATTTCCAATGACCCCTGAGTGTTTGTTTCCATTGCTGTTGGAATAAAAAATTGTTGTTGAGATCATGAGATACATCGTTTAATGCGGGAAAATTTAAAGTTGGTCATGCTGTGACCAGGGAAATTTCCTTGGTCGTCAGCAGTCATCAAACAGGCCTTTGTGACTTTGGAAACAACAAATAACGCTATGCAGTCACTAAACATACTGACATAATTACAGTGACCATGCAGATAGACATTGTAACATATCTGGTTCGTGTGGTGAAGCCTGAACCATAAATTTTGAGCCCCCATGTTTTGCCTAGTGTGAACACATGGGACAGTGTTAAAAGATCAGAGAAATTACTATTTATAGAGCAGCTAATGTTATATTTAAATGGTAGCAATTTTACTATGGTATCGTAACAGAAATTTACAGATAGGTATCGTAATCTAGGGTTAAATGTTTTTTGTTGCCTTGTAACTTAGATTTCACTGCAGTTTGTTTCCTTATTCTTAATTATTTTGTTTTCTTACTTCTGTTGTAGACAAAGTGCTTCCTTATCCTTATTTTCTTTTCTTACTTTTGTTGTAGGCAAAGTGCTTCCTTATCCTTATTTTCTTTTCTTACTTTTGTTGTAGGCAAAGTGCTTCCTTATCCTTATATTGTTTTCTTACTTTTGTTGTAGGCAAAGTGCTTCCTTATCCTTATATTGTTTTCTTACTTTGTTGTAGACAAAGTGCTTCCTTATCCTTAATTATTTTGTTTTCTTACTTTGTTGTAGACAAAGTGCTTCCTTATCCTTATTTTCTTTTCTTACTTTTGTTGTAGACAAAGTGCTTCCTTATCCTTATTTTCTTTTCTTACTTTTGTTGTAGACAAAGTGCTTCCTTATCCTTAATTATTTTGTTTTCTTACTTTGTTGTAGACAAAGTGCTTCCTTATCCTTAATTATTTTCTTTTCTTACTTTTGTTGTAGGCAAAGTGCTTCCTTATCCTTAATTATTTTCTTTTCTTACTTTGTTGTAGACAAAGTGCTTCCTTATCCTTAATTATTTTCTTTTCTTACTTTTGTTGTAGGCAAAGTGCTTCCTTATCCTTAATTATTTTCTTTTCTTACTTTTGTTGTTGGCAAAGTGCTTCCTTATCCTTAATTATTTTGTTTTCTTACTTTTGTTGTAGGCAAAGTGCTTCCTTATCCTTAATTATTTTGTTTTCTTACTTTGTTGTAGACAAAGCCCGTGAAGATCAACCGTGAGTATTTATGATAGTTTAATTTTTTTTTTTTTATACATTAAAAATATTGGATTGTTATTTAAAAATCTACTAGGTTAAATAAATGTTGATTTTCACCTGCTTTAAATATCAAAATGACAAAAGTAGCCAACTTTGCAACACAAAGTACATTCATCAGGTTATATGTTACTTAAACATACACATATAAGTTCATCACAAAGATTCCACATAGGCAAAATCTGGCTTCTCACTGCAAATAGAAAAAAAATGGTGTTCTTTATGTTGTTGAAATGTGACGTATTTGAATATTGAATCTAAAAATTGTAGACTGATCAGATCGTATACACATCTGGATCACACATCTCTTTAAAATATCTCCCTTAGTTTCATACAGCCAAGAAGTCAAAAATGGAATATTCTCCCACAAAGTCTGACTAGAATGTTTGTCTAGCCCGCCACTCCCAGAAAAATTACACCATGACTATATATTTTATATTACGATCCACCTAATTCACAACATTTAATCTCTCTTATAGAATGCCTGTATTTGTGTATACAGAAATAGTTTCATAACTTCTGTGAGTAAAAGTAAAAGTCATAATTTTTATGACCATTTCATTTTTGGTATATTCTTATTTGTAATCGGTCTAATGTTTTTTGTGCTCGCCCTGCCACTGACCATAAGTGATTTAGTATTTTATGATCCTTTTAATTCATGGCAATTAATCTCTCATATAAGCAGTGAATGCCTTTATTTGTTTATAGAATAATATAAAATTTATAATATCTGTGAGTAAAAATGAAAGTAATAATATATTTGATGGTTTTAATTTTGCGAAATTGTACCTTGGAAGTTGAACTATACTTTTGTGCTCATGGTGCCAGTAAAAGCAGCAGTCATAAACACTGGGCTATTAGGACGGTGATTCATGATTGTACAAAGAAACTATGATGGTGGTTTTCTGTCGCCTTCCATCGGTTTGTTTACGGTTGGCTTCGCTAGCCTTTGACTAAAAAGTCTCACCCACAAGGCAGTAGGGTTGTTTTACTTCTGGGTACCCTCCCTTAGCCTTTTACTCTCCCGAGCATACCTGCAGGGCAGCCACAAGTTGTACTGTTTACTGCATACAGTAGCAAGTAAAATTATCCAATCTGACACACAAAGACTTGGTTAAATATTTGGGAACTTTGTTAACCTCAGACGGAAGATGTACAACAGAGGTGAGATGCAGAATGGCTCAGGCAAAAGCAGCTTTCCAAAAAAATAAGGAAAATACTGTGCAATCCATTTTTGACAATAGAAACAAGAAAAAGAGTTCTTGAATGTTATGTAGAGCCAGTCTTAACATATGGATGTGAATCATAGACAATAGGACAACAGACAAGAAAATCACTGCAGTCTGTAGAAATGTGGTTTTACTGAAGAATATTGAGAGTACCATCAACAGGTAAGAAGAGTAATGAAGATGTTCTGAGAGAGGTCAAAGCAAAAAGATAGCTAATTTCCAATTTTAGGAAGAAACCATCATTTTTTGGCCATGTAATGAGAAGAGAACAGCTGCAATATATTGTAACAACCGGAAAAATTGAGGGACGAAGAGATAGAGGGAAACAAAGAGAAAAGATACCAGACAGCTTAAGAGAATGGCTTGGCAGAAGGTCAACAACAGAAATGATAAATAACTGTCGTGATCGAAAGTTGTGGAGAGACATGATAACCTATGCCAGAAGGCATGGTACTTGATGATGATGATTAGGACGGCAATTGTTATTTTAGCAAATTTGCGAGACAAACTGAAACAACAGAAGGTGCAATGGCAGCTGTGTTACATAAGCAATAACTATTTTTATAGCGGGAAAAGATAATGAAAGCTGCATAGTCAAGCAATCCTGAAATTAAGTTAGAAACATCATTTTTGTCAGGGGAAGGGCTTCATTTATGTCATTTTAGCATCTCATTTGCTTCATCGTGATATAGGTAATTTCAGCTTGAGAACGTATCTTCACCAGTTGTGTATAATTGATGACAGCAGTGGCAACACATTAACTAGACATACAGATATACTGTAAATATGGAGCAAATATTGTAGAGCAAGGTATGAAGATACAGATATAATGATTGAAAATGAAGAAAAAGAACCAGATGAAGTGTGCTCTGTAAAATAAAAAATTCTGAAGAGAATGAAATCATCAGGATGTGATGATATACCAGCTGAATTCTTCTGGACAGGAGGGGAAGACAGGTTTTAGATTTAGTAGAGTTATCTAGGACCACATCTTTAATATGAACAACATCAGTGAGAAGTGTAGGAAGTATAATGTAAAACTGTTTATATGTATGTCTCATATATGTATGATTCATAGATTACAGCCTTTGTGTACTTCAGAAACAATGAAACATTGTGTACAAAATGTGTACTTCAGAAACAATGAAACATTGTGTACAAAATGTGGGCTTTCCTATGTGTACTTCAGAAACAATGAAACATTGTGTACAAAATGTGGGCTTTCCTATGCGTACTTCTGAAACAATGAAACATTGTGTACAAAATGTGGGCTTTCCTACACACCTGATACACCTTATCAAATAACTATATCATGAACAACAAGTAGATCACAAGATACCAGGTAAAACATTAGATTAGTAAGTATAAAAGGGAGTACTGCAAAGGTGCATCTTCTCTCCATACCTGTTCTTTGTCTATGCTGTAGACATTGTGAGCAATTTCAGAAATGGGAAATGAAAACTTTGTGAAGTGCTACCCTTTCACAATAAATAACATAATACTAGAACTCAAATGTGCTGAGGACTGTTCTCCTCTAAGACAGTGCAAAGGGATTAGAAGAGACAATTGAGTTGGTTCAAAAAGACAATTTCCATGGACAAAGTAAAAGGCCTACACAAATTCATTTCAAATGAGAAATTTGACATGCTATGAATACCTGGGATCTGTAATAACCAACAATTATAATAACTAAATTAAAAGAAGATTAATGCAATAACACCACAAAAATTGAGTGCCATGAAGATCAAATGGTATAATACCAACAAGGCAGTAACAGTAAAACTACTGAGGACGTGTATCTTTCCGATAACAACATATAATTTGCGACTCATGAACAATCTCACAAATTAGAAATAACAATTTATTCAAAACAAAATACTACAGAATAATCCTTAGAGTACTTTGGATATTGGAAAGGAGAGGCGACACATTAACATACTAAACATTAAAGAGGGCTGGCTTATAAATATCTCAACAAAGAACATTTAATTATTAAGACCACATCTAAAGACACAGAGGGTTGGAAAGAAAAATAATTGAAGACTTTGTTCCAGGAATATAAGAGATGGACAGAACAAGGAGAATGTGGTTTCAAGATGTCAAAGAAACCTTGAACTTGATAACGGAGGAAATGGGAGATTAGGCTAGAAAGAGGTGAATGTGGAAGTAAAGGACTGTTGTCTTTTGCTCTAAATTCATTTGCTTTGACAGATCTGCATTTAGGGGTATTGCAACGGTGAAGGATCAAACTGCTAGTACATCACTTCTCAGAATGATGTCTATGCACAGCACTGTGTAGAACTCTACGTCGAACTATTTACCTTCTAGTGATGTATGCATGAAATCAGTTCATCACTGCCAACAAGCTCAATCAACATAATCTTGACATTGGGGGTAGATAATGTTCCGGGACAGTAATCTTCTAACACACAAGTGTCCCACTTTTGAAGTGAGGAGACACTCTAATGTCTTTGTTTGAATTAGGATTTATCAAAATCTGATTGTATCATTTTATGAGTCTCATCACTTTTCTTAAGACAAATGTAGAAGTCAATGCACAGATGTTTTTTTTTGGTCCATGTTGAAATCAGTCAGAACCTGCAGATATTCACTTGGTGACTTGTGCAATGTGTATTACTGAAGAATATAAGCTCACATTTTTACATCAACTTTCAGTAGTGGTGACTGCAACTCATGTTTCTACGCCAATTTTTTGCGTATTATGGTTTCCTTGAAAAAAATCCAGTCCTTCAGAAACTTTATGAATTACCCTCGTATTTATTTGGCCCTATATCTTGGTGTCAGGTATCCATTTTTTAATAGTAATATGTTTTATAAATTAACATAAGATAACTTCTTTAAACAGAAAGAATATATATATATTACTTCCAGTGATGCTGGCACAGACAACAACCTTCACGCCCCTCCTCCAGTGTTCTACCCAACAAGCAAATCCAGTAAAGAACCTAAACCTGAAAAGGACAGCAAGGTAAGGCTTGTTGTTCATATCAGAAACAAACAATTTCACATCTTACCAGAACTTGTTAGATCTTTTTAATAAACAGTTGTAGTTGTTGATGCCTGTGAGCTGACAACCTTTGACCCTAAACAGCTGAAAGTTTACCAGATAAAGTTTGAGACTGGCTGACATAAATAATAAACAAATATTGGTATTGAACCAACATTCAGAAAAAACACAACAAAGCCAGTACTAAAGATATAGTAGCAGTGAAGAATAAGAAACTTCATTTGGCTTCCTATTTAGAATAGTAAAAAAGTAATGTTCTTATTCCTGATAACATTCATAAATAATTACGATGTATTACCATTGCAATAGTAAATAATTAATTTTTTCTTGTAGAATAGTAATACATAATCTTGCCTTCTTATTTAGTGGTAATTATAATAACTTAAATATTTATTAATTTCATAAGTAACATTTTAAATCTTAATCCATGTCACTATATACTTTACTTTTTTTATGTGTGGTTTTTTTTTCTGAGCCATAAATTTTAGTAATTGTTCATATTTGTTATGAATATTAAGTACAAGGCATTTGTGTCCATATCTATAATTTTCATTTTAAAAAAACAGATACGTTTTCCACTCAAAAAGAAATTGTGCAATAGCAAAAACTCTTAATTTGTACATTTTTCAGTATTCATTTTTTTTTAAAAATTCTATCTATCTTATCTATTTATCTATCTATCTATCTATCTATCTATCTATCTATCTATCTATCTATCTATCTATCTATCTATCTATCTATCTATCTATCTATCTATCTATCTATCTATCTATCATCCTTTCGAGCCAAAGACAGTATATAGGGCAGAACCACAATCTCCAAAAAACAGAAACCTTGCGTGCCAAAATGGCACATATTGCAGAGATCACTGCTTTCAAAACTTGTGGCTCTGTTTCCATAACAATACTTTTTATAATGACAGTGTGTCAAGCTATCGATCAACCTCCTTAGTCACCTCTTACGACTAATTGTAAAATTAGTATTGAAAAAAAAAAAAAGCATTAAAGTGTGGCCTCCATATTTCTTGTGGTTATTTGGATTTTGTAACCATAGGTTTGTGTCTGATTCCTGTTTATGGCTGTCTTTAACATGTGAATTTACATTGAATCTTCTACCCACTTAAACATACCATATAATATAACATATATTAAGTCGCATTCGTTTTCTGTGTTTAAATATATTTAATTTTTAATCTACAACTTTTTGTTTAATTTTAAACTATGAGTGAGAAATGGAAGACATAAAGAAACAGCATTAGTAGAGTGGTTGTTTATTCACAAAATAAATGCTATTGTATATATTATGAATCATGTTTATTAACTTCGCCTTTAAATAATTAGTTTTGGGTTAATCTAAAAATAGTTCATTTTATATTGAAATTTATATAATTGTGCACTTTTATGTGCCACTGCAATTAATTGGGTCAAAATAATACTCTATGATAGTTTTGTCTTGGCTTTGCACTTTGAATGCAACCATGTTGTTATTTTTTACAGTAGTAGTTTTTAGCTGTGACAATTGCTAACTATGGGCACACATTTTTGAAACAAATATTGAATATTTATGTAATATCATACATGAATTCCATAGTTGTGTAGGAAAATCACAGAAATAGAGTAGTGCAGAGGCACTTTCCATTTTCTAAACTTCAGGTACACTATTGCCTACATTTATAATATTGGCAATAAACATGTTTTTAAAAATGTCATTAGCGTTGTTTGTTTTCATGTTTTACACTTCACCATAAACTATAATCACTGACATCTACTTCATAATCAATTACATTTGCAATATCTAAATCTTAATTACCTGTATGCAATTTGACGCTCTGTGCTTCATTTGACTAATCAAGTAATTAATTTTTAGCAAGTAAATTAAAAAGTACCTCATAAATTATCTTTTAAAAGTTGTCTGATAATTTAAATTAGTTTTCTTCTTCTTGACTTCGTTCGCATCTCAGCAATGAGTGAAGATATAGTTTGTGGTCTTTTGCTCTTCTATTAACCTCTTCTACTGTTATCTTTCCTAGTATTTCTAATATTTCATCAATCATATTTTCATGGTCAGCCCTTGAGTCTGGTGTTCTGGTAATGTTTTTATAAAGGCTTGTTGTATTGTGTTTTGGTCTTTTTGTCTTTTCTCGTGACCAAACCATTTTATCTGTTGTTTCTTTATGTATTCTGTGGGCAGAATTATAGCTAGCTCTCTTCTTCCCCCCCCCCCTTTCCCCCTTTCCCACCTCCTTTTCAAGTTCATCATTTATGATTTTATCTCTTAGGCTGTTTTCTGTCATTCCTAACACATTTAATCTTGGTAGTTATTTTTCTTATTTAATTAGTGATTGGTCTAATTTATGTTACATTACGTAATGGGCTAATAAACTTTACACAAACTAATCCCTCACAGCAAAGAATAACCTGATAGACAGCCCAAATAAGCATATATGTTGTTTTAAATGGTATCAGTTACATTTCACATTGGTTATTCAGGATCTAAATTACCTGATGGTGATTTGCACAACTTGTGACTCTAGCAAAACTTGCAGTTCACCTTAATGTTGTATAACACAACTAAGAAGTTATTATTATTTGTTTTAAGCTTAAGGTGAAGTTTATATGAATTGAGAGTGATACTGTTAATACATTTTGTGCAAGATGCAATGTAAAGTTAAGAGCCCTGTCATGCCAAATGGAGTATAAGGAATATGGTGTTCTATCTATTGACCTTTCGAGCCGTAACCGGCCCATAGGGCATAGACCAAGATACACCTTCTCCTATATGAATTTTTGTTCTAGCAGTTTTCTTTTAAAGATATTTTATTAAATCTCGCCATCTGTCTCTGTTCTGTGCAAGCAGTTCTATCTCATATGGTGTTAGTGACCATAATTTTTATAGACTTTCAGCACATGGTTTTTGGGGCAATGTGGTCAGGATTATGTCCGTGCCGCTTTACTTTCCCAGAAAAAAAAATCTGGTAACCATTTAAAGCTGGGTGAACCTGGAAGCCATCGATCTGGATCGAGGCCGATGTCTTGTCCTTTGTAATCCAGTTCACTAACCACTGACTTATTTCTGTTTCCTAAGATATGGTGTGCGTGTGTTTTTTTAAATATATTTTTAGCCTATATAACTTTTAGAAACACAATGTTTTGTACACAATGTATTTTCCATCTCATTCTTTTAATTTAATAAACAAAATTTATTCTTAAATTTGCTTGTGCTTGTAATATTTTAGTTAGCGCTCAGATAGTTTCTTTTTTCCCTCTGTGGTTTGCAGAGTTAGGTGGGAAATCATAACAACTAATATATTTTAAAGCAATACAGCTGTTCTAAGGCTTATTGCTTGCTCTCATCAATTTACTATATATATATATATATATATTTATATATATATATATATATATTTATATATATATTTATATATATATATATATATATATATATATATATATATATATATATATATATATATTTTATATATATATATATATATATATATATTTATATATATATATATATATATACACACACACACACACACACACACATACATACAGTTTTGGAATGCATTTCTCTTGCATGGAAGCAACATACTTTTGTCCAAGTCCATGGCTTTTGCAAGCTTTTATAGTTTGTTTTGAATTTTGGCCTCATAGATCTTCAGTGTCTGGTACCTCATTATGTAATTTAAAATAATCTTCAGAGAGAGTTCATGTTTAGCACTATATGACTTCAACCAGTTAGTTGTCTTCAACTTTGTCTTCTTTCTAAAACTGTTTTAATTTATACTCCCATTAAATGTATGGCCACTGATCATTTGTATTTAGGTTCCCAGTCTTCCCAAGCTCACTAATGTTACCATTCATTTGACCAAATTGTCAGTCAGAATAAATAATTTTAAAAATATGAATATACATATTTTTTTCCCCATGTTTCAAGACACATAGTGACATAAAGCCATTTGAGCTAATACTACATTATTACTTTATGGAAAAACTGTACTGCAAATTTCATTTTTTGGTGAAAAATAAGTGTTCAGTGAATCTGTATCATAGATTTAGTTCTTGCATTTCATAATTGTGAATAAGAAATTACTGCAGTAGTCTTAGTCTGTGGTTTTACATCTCAAGAACCAATAGTTGGTGTTTTTAATATGTTGATAAGAAAGTAACTACATTTGATGTTTCTGATATGTTCTTAAGAAAGTAACTAAGGTGAGAAATAGTACATGCTGTTAGCAGGGAGCACAGAGATTGATGCTAGGCACAAAGGCAGGGGATAGAGTTTCTCTGTTAGAGTCAGTTTTATTGCAGAGCAGAGTGGAGGTTACACTGTAGCAACCTTTGGTACAACATTGGAGATTTAAAAGTTACAGCTGCCCTCAAGTGGGTTTTTAAAGGCACAGTTAAATGGATAATTGTCTCGAAACGTTCTGTCAGTTATTTAAGAAATTTAGAACCAATATCTCAGGCATAAGTAGATGACTTATTTAGAGGCCACAAAATGCTGATGGAAATGCTGTCCGGTTCACACAAATGGTTTAAACAACAAAACATAGCTAACAGTTTTGCCTTGGGTGCACCTATGATGTAGGACATTTAAAGACCCTCAAAAACAATGATATGTTGTAAACTGACATGGATATCTATGATGATGTAGTCTTGAGACTGTAAGAATTTGAGATATAAATTTGCGAACAAGTAGAATTTGGTTATTTGGTTATGGAAGGCCCTGGTATCACTGCAAACGAATTAAAATCTATAATTGCTCAACCGCCCATGCCAGCATAATCATCCAAATCTTATCTCCCAAACAAAGAAAGGTAACTGTAGTCCCCATCGTAGCAGTCTCAGCACACGCCAAAAGACATAAGGTGAAACTGCGCAGAAAGTGAACACAGCCAACTGTTCCCTGTCATACGATATCATCATTCATCGTAAGCAATTGGAATATCGAAACATGATCAAAACGGATGACACACACAGCTCACGGTGTGCACAAAGCACTCAACTCAGTAGCTCCTGCAACAAGCCGGACTTGGAATATGAGCAAACTGCAACAAGGAACACTTTTCATGCATAGCCTTCAATTGTTCCCGCCGCCAATCCACCATTTATCGGAAGTTCACGTCCTCTTGAAAATTATGATCGTCATATTTTTTTTAGAAATCTATAGCGCTTGATGATGTTAGGCCATCGTTGTTGACTCCAATTCTGAACATGGTAGAAATGGTATCCTACATAGATGAACTGGGATTGTATAGCTAGCAAGGTTCTGGAACATTGAATCTGCAAATGCTTCATTTGCTGAAGGGAACTGAGCACCCGTGGGTTTACCCAAAATAGTGTGGTGCCATCTATGAACAGTGATGATGAACATTGTCCCTTCATATATATTAGATGATAGGCTATTGGAGTATCTGTGTAATTGTTTCTGAATGTTTTTTGTGTTGTTTTAAATAATAAAAACTACAATTTATCACTGATGTTTTTTCACAGGTCTGAAAGGCAATGGCAAGATATACATTTAAAAATAATTAAATGAATAAAGTATGGGAATAAGAAGACAGTTATATTTTCAGTGCATGAAATTTAGTCAGATCATTAATGTCAGTTTTAAACATGTGCATATTAAAATGCCATACAATTACATATTAAAATGCCATACAATTAGCTATTTATGAAACAAAATGCAGAGCTTTTCAATTTTGTAAGGTGCAGTAAGACAAACAGAATTTTCTCCCTTTGGTCTTTGAAGAATTTTAGAAACTACTACTTCGCCTTCCTGTTTTAGCATTCTCTTGATCCTTTGAGTTTATTGTTTCTATTTTTGTGTATTGCCTGGGTCCCAGTAGAAGGCATTTTAAGGTCACAACACTGAAACCTGTGTCATCTTTGACCAACATTAAGCTGTAGCTATACTATTTACTAAATTTTTTTTCAGTTATCCCATTCTCTCCATAATTGTGGTTTACAATCTATTTTTTTCATCCTCATTTTTCCTCTTTCTGGTGACGGTTAAAATAATTGACTTTTTAAAAATATTTAAACTGTTCCACTTCACCCTCATAAAAGTATAGTTCAACCAGCTATAAATTTGTACCTTGCTTGCTTTGTTCTATCTACTATTGCATCAGCATACTTTCAGCACTTACTTTTGCTTAATAGAAATGAGCATCTTCCATGTGTAATGTCATCACTTATCAAATCAGTTATCATTTTTTTCTAATAAATTATTCATTTCTTTCTTTATGAATTGTGCTAGTCTTTTAAGCTTCCTTCTGAATTTTTTGGTATCTTTGCAACAAGAAGTGAGCCTCAATACATTGACAAATTGACAATTATTCATCAGTCTTAGGTCGCATGCCCTTTGCAGAATGTTGCATTCAACACAGCCCATCTGAAAGAATCTCTGTCTTTTGCCATTTCTGTTGTCCTGTTCAAAGTCTCCTTAATGTCTTGAAACCACTTTCTTTTTGGTCTCCCCTTAAGGCGTTGTAAAGGAACCATACCCTCCATTATTGTTCTTTCCAGCCCACAGGGTCTTTTGACGTGGCCATAGTATTTAAATTTCTTCCATAGAATGGTGTTTATAAGTCACTTCTGTTTTAATATTGAAGTATTTTAAAATGTCCTCATTGCTCTTTTTCATCATCTAAGGTATCTAAAGAATTTTTCTGTAGCATTTTGTTTTGAATGAATCGATTTTCTATCCTAGCTAGAGATTGTCCATGGTTCACAATGACAGTTATTAGCTTCAATAAATTATTATTTTTTTTTTTACATGAATAAATATAAACTTTTTTTAACCTTAACTTTTTTCCCTTTGCTTAGCCATGCAATTTCATTTGTTCACTCATTTGCTTGTTTCTTAACATTTGTGAATTAATGTGGCACCATAATCAACATTCTCTGTCTCTCTGTCTTTCAAAAGTTTTGAAAAACCAGGGTGTATCCATTCTTAGATGTCTTCCTACATTTTCCTTTGCCAACCTGTTCTCCTTTATATATTGCTTAAATAAACAGCTGCAGTAATTATCACACTTTAAAGAAATATTACACAACAGTAACAAAACAGTTGAAAACAATTACAATTTATTTTCTTTATGTAACACAAATGTGAAGAAAATAAATATTTGTTTAAAAAAAAATACATAAATATTTAAATGTTGTCGAGTGTTAGTTTCTATGGGGCTGTGAAATAAATACCACATATCCAGTGCAGTTATCATTTAGTAATCAGAGTTAATATTTAATCTACAATAGAAAAATACATTTTTGACCCCTCCTTGGATCAGAATTTAGTCCACTTTGAAATTACATTCTGGACAAATCTCAAGAACACTAATTCATTATGAGGCATTAAATAAGTTGTGTAATAAGTGCCAGTTAAGGGGGTAGGCACACATTTTCTTTTATTATTTTGCTATTTAGCATGAAAAAGAAACCAATAATTTTGTTATCCATCATAAACAGTAGCTAGAGACAGTAACAACCTGGCACCAAGAGCTAATGCTGCTGTTCTTGCCTCTGCCTTTCAGACCCAGGGTGAGAATGCGAGGAGAAATATTCCACGTTACGATGACTATGGCAATAACAGAAGGGACGAGAAATCCCGTGATCATGATTCTTATGTTGGTGATTACAATTACAGCTATGAGCAGGAGGCACCTGGTAACCAAAAGACCCGCAATGGCCACCAGGTTGCGCCACGTCATGGCGACCGATATTCCCGTGGTGAGCAGCATTATGCCAGCACTGATGTGTCCCAAAGCGGGGATGAATCTGCAGATCAATCAGATAGACCTCTTCATGGGAGTAAATCAAAACCGAGGCCCACACGAAGAGCTCAAACCCCACAAAAAGGGAACAACCCACTTCATTATGCTGAACTAGACCTACCGCCAAAGAAGGATAGCTCTGAGAGTGGGTCTGACATTGGGAGGAGAAGAGCAGAGTTACCTGTTGAATATGCAGAGATAAGAGTGTAGTCTCTGTGTTTGATTACATTACTATGTTTCTTTTAATTGGAAACTAAACCTGCAAATTGTTTGATTATCGCAAAATAAGGAAATAATGTATTTTGTTGATTTAATTTGTAAATTTTTTTGATGCAAGAAATAAACAGCTGTAAAATACTGATAAATGTATCATAAAGAATTTCACAGTTTTATCAGTGACACCTGTACAATTAATAATTTGTTTTGCTTCTAATAATTATTGTATATTGATCTCAAACATCTATCTTTCTATTGTCCTTTGGAGTTGGAGATGGCACACAGGGCAGATACTATAGACTTCGTGTTCGATAATCCTTGTTATCAAGTGTCACACCTTGTCCAGTACTCACATTGTATCTTGCCACACGACTCTATTCTGGCCATTGTTGTTGCCTCTCTCCGCAGTGTTCTTTTTTAGTGTTCTCAAACATGCTTGCCATAAAATCAGTGGTAGTTTTTAGTAGTCCCATTGGCTCTTTCATTGACTTTTGTTTAATGATATCATTGTCTCAGTCTGTCAATCTTTTGTAGCATACTTTGCAAGTCTGTCACCAAAACTGCGTGAACCACATTTTGTGTAACCAACCATGTTATCGCCATCTTAACTACCTCTGTTTACATTCTCATGCTGGACACTGTAAAGCTACACTTGCCAGATTCCCTAGTGACTTCTCTGCCCTGTTGGTATGCCAGAAAGCGAGTGTTAGTGTTTTTTCTCTATCTATCTATTGTCCTTTCGAGCCAAAGACGGCACATAGGGCAGAATTACAATCTCAAAAACAGAAACCTTGCATGCCAAAATGGCACATATTGCAGAGATCACTGCTTCTAAAATCTATGGATGATTATGGACTAACACACTGGAGGTTAGTGTTCTTTGGCTCCTTAATATTTTTTCTTGTTATATGGTCAAACACGTCTCAGTTGAGATTTTTATGATTATTTGTAATAAATATCTGTGTCTTTTTGCATTTATTCTTAACTTACTAGTAAGTGCTTCACTCTCATCCACTATTATGCATTTGTTGATAGTTTTGGTAACAAAGTGTGCATTAGAAACAATTAATGAAAGCTATATGTTTCTCTGTACTGACATCCTTTCTCATCATTTTATGTGCTGACTTTATCATGAATTATCTGTAGTCATTGTCAGACCCCACACACAGTTTTTGCTACACAATTTCAAACTTTAGATTTTATTTTTCATGTTATTAAGATGCTTCCTAAATATAACCATCCTTCAGAAACGGGTTCTTTCCACCACAAGGAAACCACAGAATTATATATAATTGAACTTGTTGATTTTTTAAAATAATTCCAATCATTTTATGTCATAAATCTTATCATCAATAAACAATGTGAGAACACTAGATCCAAAGGCAGACCACGAAAAAGATGGATTGACGGAATATTAGAAACACAGGGAAACATATAACAGCAGCAGAGGTGTACAGAAAAGTAAAAAAAAACACAAATTATTTCTCCCCTCAACGCTGAAAGACAAATGATGAAGGAAAGAAGAAGATTTTATCTCATACTTTTATCATGATAATTTTTCCCCCTATTATTATGGTGCTTACTATGTGGTAGTAGCATCTTTTGGTAAAAATAGATGCAGTGAATGTGTGCATGGTTAACTCCCAGGAGCACAACCAAACTAGCAAGGACACTACACCAATGCAAAATAAAGAAAGAAAGAAAATCTCAATCAGAACAAATTAAATTAAACAAACTACACAGTGTTTTTCATCAAATTTTAGAACTAATCAAATAATGCTAATGGAAGGTGGTGTTATCCTAGCCTAATTTTAACAAGATTACAGTGAAAATAATTTTAATCTTATTCTACAGCAAGTAAAACTAACCAGATAGTAGCGTGACTCTAACTTCATTTTAGAACAATTCAAACTAACAAAATAAAGATTATGAATCATGGTCTAGCCATAAGTTATCATTTTAACCAAATGTCAGCATGTTCCTAACCTCTAGAACAAATAAACTAACCAGTTATTCATCATATATGAAGTACATCAAACTTTGATTATAATGGATCTCAAAATTATCTGCACCATTCAAGTGTATAGGGATCAATATGTAAAGACACTGGTGAAACAATGAAAATAGAATGGAGAGAGTTATATGGAAAATATGAGTCAGAATATGACAGCTTAAACAAGCCCAGCAGACATGAGCAGACCAAGATATTCAGACTCAGAATAGGTTGTGGCCTCAGGCTACACCTACACAAGATAGGGCACAGTGAGTTTGCATCTTGCAACTGCTGAGAATCCAGACTCCCAGAGCATATCCTATAGGACTGCAGCACTTTCAAGTCTCTAAGAACACATATATAGCTCAGAAAAACAACCCTGCATGACAAACTATGGGGAATCGGTGAAGATCTGAAGTGCACCTTCTTGTGTGTGACCCATGCTGGTCTAAACATCTAAATGCATAACAGCAGCTGATCACTGAAGAGGAAAAAAGTTATAGGGATAAAACTGCCGAGCTGTTGTAAAATTATTTTTCTCTTTCTTTAGTTCTTTTTTATTTGTTTATACTTCCTGCATAAGGCTTATAATGGGCCACATTTTTTTTAATCATTTATTATCTATGAAAAGCAGCAATCATTGTCCTTAATTTGTTATGTTTACCATGTTATGTTGTTACATTTTGAGAAACTTGTATGTTTATTGTGAGACATTACAAATATAACTGTTGACAATTTTCCATTACTATTTTTTAAATATTCCTCTCTGTTGTTAGAATTATTCACACATTGCCAAAATTATAAACTTTCTGTGCAGACCTTATACTAAACTAAACATATTAATTTGCTAATAGTTATTTTAACATAAAACTATGAACAATTGCTACAAAGATAAAACAACTGTAGAACGAGAATGTTGTGGAGAGACATGATCACATAATCCTACTTGATGATAATGTCAAGTTGTGTTATAAATAGTATTGTACATGTACTTAAATGCTCTTTATTTTCTCAAATTGTCATGTAAAATTATCATTTTCTTTAAGATGTTACGACAGTCTCTTCTTCTTCTTTTCAGCTCCCTGTGGAGTATAGTTGTCTTCCCCATCCTCTGCTTCCACCTGTATTCTCCAAGTATATTTTGTTCTTACACTTTGTCTCCTCCCCTGGGGATTTAAAAAATCAGGAAAAAGGGTCCTGGTTTGTCATTTAAAAATCTTACCTGGCTTTCACAGTATGTGTCCTATCCAGCGCTATTGTCTTCGTTGTATATCTTAGTCCATTGGTATTTAATAGGTACTTTCCCACATTCTACATTAGTGATTTTTTTTCCTGCCATTTCCATCTGTTTATTCTATTTATTTTATTTTTGTTCTCCATATTTCACAGCAATATCACAGAACTGATTTAACATTGGAGTAAATTATGATTTTGCTTATCTTCATATTTCTAATTCTAGTATTGTTTTCCATAACTTCCCTTATTCTCACTTTGCTTCCTCAATGAATTTTCTAGCTACTTAATGTGCATCCTTTTCAGATAGATCTTTTTTTTTTATTTCTGCATTTTATTTGTCTTTATTGATAAACATATGTTTGTTTATTTTGCATCTTGCATGGTCTATTAGGCTCAAGGCTGACAACCTTACCTTGAGACTCACTTCGGGGCAATCCTAAATGGGGAAACCATCATGGTTGTAGAATCTTGTGTTACATTATCAACACTTACCTACACATGTGAAAGTTAGAAAACATGCAAAGAGATTGAGAAAGAACTAAACACTTTTGAAGACAAATGCCTAAGAAAAACACTCTGTGTTCAATGGAATGAATTCATGACTAATATTTAAATCAGATAAATGGGCATGCAACCAAAGATCTCATCTACAATTAAGGAAAGAAGATGGACATGTGATGAGAAGAGACAGCTAGATAGTTCCAAAACATGCTCTTATGTGGGAAACATCAGGAAACAGAAAAGAGGAAGACTTATAGAGACACTAAAAAGAACACTTATAAGAGAAGCAAAGTTGGCAGGCATAGACTCAACAGATAAGATCGAACATTTCGCCCAGAATAGAGATGGATGGCGAAAAACACTACAAGTCTTATGTGACATCTAATGGCACAGGAAGGATCAAAAATATTATTTGTCTGTTCATTATTAACCATTCACTTTGATTAGATAAATGTGAGGAGGGGGGAGGAGGAGGGTAATCTATATTTCTGATCACATACATCGATCTGTCTATCTATTGTCTTTTTAACCCGAAGATGGCACACATAGGGCAGAAATTCTGAATACTTGTGTCTAAACATCTTTTAACTGTCAGACCCTGCTCAGGTCCTGCATTGTGTCTTGCCACATGGCTTTGTTGTGGGCTAGTTGCTCAATCTCGGCTAGGGAGCTGATGTCTCCTGTTGTTGTCTCTTGTTTTAATGTTCTTTTTAGTGTTTCTCTAGGTCTGTCTCTTTTTCTTTTACCCTCTGGATCCCATTTGATGGCTTGCTTTGATATCCTCTTGTCTCTTTTCATCACATGGCCAACATATGGCCACAATCTTCTCTTGATTATTGTTGATATTGTTGGATGCTTTGTCATTTCTATTATTTGTGTAGTAGCCTTGAACTTATTCCATGGTATATGAAGTATTTTCCAAAGGCATTTGTTTTCAAATGCATCCAATTTATTTTCTGATCACATAAGCAATACTTTTTTTTTTAAACTCAAACAGCTCATACTTTATTCTTCTGCAATAATCAAGACAATTTTGTAAGTGCCTTATCTTGCCTGTTGCCTTTTTTTTCTGAGTGTTTGTTAACAAATATTAAAATGCAGATATATATATATATATATATATATATATATATATATATAAAAGTTAACATTTCTGACATGATGCAATAGATAGGTATTCGTTAACTATTTATACTTTTTCACAAAAAGTTACTTTCCTAACAGTTCAGTATATGTGTATTTTTTAATTGTTAGATTTATTTGTAGATTTGTTTTTCTGGCATCTTGCAGTAGTCCGTGCACTGTAGACAGTTTCGTTTAATTCATAACAAAATTCTATTTTCTGATAGTGAAAAATAAATTTTATTTTTTAAAATGTTGTACACTGTGCAATCTAGTCTTGTGAAATGGCTACTTGTTTGTATTTTAAAAAATTATTTGTAGTGTTAATTTAGAATTTGTTTTTGAATTGTTAATTATTGTTTTCTTGATGTCTCAAAAGATGGTCTTGGTTTTCTTCTTTATTTAAGTTGTGCCATGTTTTATACCATCTGTTATGTTTTACATTTTTGGCCCAACCACTGCAAAGAAGGGTGCAGTTGAATGCAGTGATTTTAGAACAATAACCCTAATGAGCCATGTAACAAAAACCTTGCTAAAAGTTATACAAGGAAGGATTCAGAATAAAATCAATATTGAATAAGAACAGCAACAATTTGGATTTAGGAAAAACAATGGGACAAAAGAAGCCATATTCTGCATCAGGACATTAGTTGAAAAGTACACAAACCAATATATGGCTGCATTATAGACTACACTAAAGCTTTTGTTAGAATACACCATAAACAACTTATAGACTGCCTAAAAGATATACATCTAGATGACATAGACAAATTACTAATATTTAATTTGTTCTGGAAAACCGCAGTAATAAAATATGACAAAGAGAACTCTACACCCATTGATATAAAAAGAGGAGTAAGACAGGGATGCATCCTATCACCATGCTTGTTCAATCCATACACTGAGCAAATTTTTAAAAACATCACTGAGATGTCAGGCCTAAATATTAATGGAAAGATAATCAATAAGATTAATCTAAGATGTGCTGATGATACTGTATTATTAGCAGAAAATTCTAAAGATCTACAATTACTTAATGAAGAAAAAAAAAAAAAAAAAAGACAAGCAAAAAATATGGATTGGGCATGAATATCAAAAAGACTAAAACTATGATCATAGACAATGATTATTCTCAAAACCCACAAGCGGATATTGAAATTGAAGGAAAAGACCTGGAGACAGTTCAGAAATACAACTACCTAGGACATACTATAGTTAGTGATGGAAAATGTAAAACTGAAATAAACAAAAGAATAGGAATGGCTAAAAGTAATTTTTATGCCATGTAAAAAATATAAGAATAGCAAAATGTTATATCTTCTCAACATTCCTGCATGGTGTAGAAACATGGACATTAGACAAGAAAACAGAACAGAAAATTGAAGCCTTTGAAATGTGGACTTATAGGATGAAATGTGGACTTATATATGTGGACTTATGTATATGTAGAATTGATAAAAAGAAGAGAAAACAAACGATAAAGTTTTAATACAGCTAAAAATGAAAAGAGAACTACTAAACACAATTCAAACAAGACAAATGAGATTTTTAGGGCATGTTAAAAGACACAGCAACCTACTAAAAATAATCTTGGAAGGGAAAATAAAAGGTAAAAAAGGCAGCCCAAGACTAATGTGGATGAGTAACATAAAAAGATGGAAAAGTCAACTTATGACAACCTGAACCATCAAGACAAGAGACAGAATGGAATGGCGCTCCATGGTAGCCAACCTTCGATGCAGAGACGGCATTCAATGATTGATGTACCTAAATAAGGAAAAAGACTTATCCAAAATGAACAATTAAAGCAAATGAGACAGTATTAAAACAGGCCAATAAATTCAAACTCTTAGGAGTAATGGTAGACATCAGATGGTAGACATAAAACATAAATTAAGTGCAATGTATGTAGCTCAGGAAATTTGCATTCCAGCAAGGATCTCCTAACAAATTTCATAACTGATTGCAACTGTGCTCAAGAACTGATAGACTGTTCAACAATGGTCTTCACTGGTGCTGCCTGTGCGCCTCCCGATTAAATTAAAATACTTTTAATGAAAATAATGTTTTTAAATGTTATTAACAGTTTTACATAATCAAGATAACATTTGACTTGTTTTTTTTTCTTTTTACTTATACTCATGTAAGTATCCTAAGAGCTTTGTTGTATATTTTACAATTACACTGTACACAGTACTTCCCCACAAATTTATTTCAGCTGATTTTGTTTACATATGTATTTTACACTGTGCCTTAGCTGTTATGCTGTTTTGTCTGTTGTAACAATAAATTTGCACAAAATTTAGTTGTATTTGTTGAAATTGACTATGCTGTAAATATTTGGTTATTATAAAGAAATAATCAGACTTACTTAAATATTGTTAACCTTGAGATCACTGCCGCTTTTGTTTGTGCTTGTATGTGTATGAATGTTTTACAAATGCAATATGCAGCACTTTGTTTTCATCTAAAAGTGACATTTTAGTTCAAATATTGAAAAATTTTTCATCATTTATGGATGATGATGTCAGGAGCCCACTACATTCTCTTTTTTCTTAAAATTGATATTTTGTAAAGTGGTTTCAGTTTGGGACATCACACGCACAAAATGTTAAATATTTTAGCTAAAAAAAAATATTTTAGGAGAATCTTAAAACAAAAAGATAAAGATTTGCAAATCTAAGAGTTCCCAGTGGTGCAACATTCCACTTTTTAAAGACAAAAGTTTTAAAATTTTAATATACAGCTTCTTCTAATCATTTTGAATGTATAATGGAAGATATAATTGTATATATCTTCATGAAAAGACACAAATGAGCAAATGCACTTAAGTATCAGCAATAAACAGCTGTGAAGAATGCCTGTTGCTCTGAAGCTCACTAATGTAAGCAAATCACATATTTTAGACTGATATCTAATGTGTTTTTTTCACATCATATTGAATTAAAGTAATAATATATCTACAAACATTATATCATGGAACCATGGTGGCTGAGTGGTTAGTGCCTCACTTCCTAATCAGAAGGGTGTAGGCTCAATTCCCAGAAATGGCAGATTTTTGTTATGACCGACAAGGGTCCCAGAACTTACCAAACCTCTAAAATTGGGTACCAGAAATTTTTCTAGGAAGTAAAGGTGGCGTGATGTTATATCGACCACATCACCCAAAAATAGGGTCACTAATACTATATTCCCTATATGCCTACCAAGACTTGGAAGGAAGCTTTACTTTACTTTACATCATTATGGCATTTAACCCATTTCAGGAGTCTGTTGTGGGAGGGGAGAATTCTCTATAGAGCTGGAGAATTAAAGCAGTTTGCCCAATGCTGCTGTTTTTATTTCACACTCACTTCTCTGAAGAGAAAAACTTTGACTCTTCCTACCCAGATTCACATCCACACCACCTCTGGTGAAATCCATAGAGACTAGGACATGAATTTTGCATGTTAATCTGTTTTTCCCTGGCAGCCATGTGCACAGGGGGTCCCTCGTCACGCAGACAGATAACTCCATCTTCTGAGGCACTCATATTTTTCCATCGTTGAAATTGATGTTTCAAGCTGGGCCTCACTGTTTAGACCAAGGGTGATTGCTGCTGAGAGAAATCATAAATAAAAATCCCAACTGGTGCAGCCAGGATTTGAACTCACAACCTCTCCCTCTCAAGACTGGCATCTTGCCTCAAGACCAACCGGTCCCCCTGACTGCAGATAAGCATTGTATCTGGACATGTCATGTATTTAGAAGAATTTTGAACTGTGGCATGATTGACCAAGTAGTGGTAGAAGTAAAGCAAAAGACAGACAGGTTGTAGACTAGACTTAGGGGCTCCTTGCCAAAGATGGTCTTGGACAAAATAATGTGGAGAGGTATTTGTTTATTACTGCACCACAAAATGTTGTCACCTACTAGTGACTTCATCAATCGACTACCAAGAACAAAAAAAGGGAATTAAGTTTTCCCCACTTTATGCTATACTAAATTTATACTTGTTTGGTTTATTATTAAAGTTACATGGACCAGTGTCTGTGTAATCTAGAAGTATTACATGTATGTCCAAATAGTATAATATCTTATGGATAGTACTTTCATTTTGTGGATCATTTTAGAGTGAACATGATGACATTAGGCAGTTCATAAACTCTGCAGATAATTCTGCCCAAACCAATAGAAAAATTATATAATAAAATAGATTTTCATTCTGTAGTAGTCAACCACTAATATCTTCAGTAATCAAAAGACAATGGTCATATGTTGGACATGTGATGAGGAGAGATAATAACCGAATAACAAAGCAAGCCCACATGTGGGAAACAACAGGTAGGAGAAGAATATTGATCAGAGAGGCAAGAGCAGCAGGAATCAGCTCCCTCAATGAGATAGAGTTGCTTGCACAGAACAGTGACAAATGGCGAGATTTGTTAAAGTATCTTTAGAAGGATTGAAAACTGCTAGAATAAAAATTTAGATAAGAGAAAGGGTATCTGGGTCTATGCCCTATGGGCCGGCTATGGCTTGAAAGGTCAATAGATAGATAGATAGTAGTCATCATCATGTGCCATACCGGTTGATGTAGGCGATCATGTCCTTCCATAATCTTCTGTCCGCTGTGCATCGTATCAATTCTTTTGTTGACTGTTTACCATGCCATGACACCAATGTGTAGTAGTATAGTGCTTAAAACATTTGATAGATTAAACCTGAATACTACTTATGCAACACATCATAGATATTGTGCAAAAAAAAAACCAGTTAGGCAAAACATTTGAATATTGAGCTATTGAAATGCTCTGTTTTGACTTGCCTTTGAACATTTGCAGGTGATTAAGGAAACATGGCGAAAACCAGTGTTGTGTGGATAGGCTGAACTACATTATTCAAGGAAGCGGTAGTTAGCCTTTGAAGTTTAATTCAGAGAGGGGACAGTTGAGATGTAGAAGAGGAAGGGCAGATTTAGCTTGAGATCTGAGGTTTAGAGAACACACAGAGACGCTGCTACAGAGGTGTTTTAGTGAGAGAGAGAGAGAGGATTATTCAGGAAGAATTGTTTCAAGAGAACATGTTTTGCTGTAAGTAAATATTTTGGGTCTCTAAAAGAGAACAGTGCTTATATGGGAGATCAAGGCTAGGAATATACAGATTTCATAGGAGAAGTTATTGAACCAAGTTATGCACAGAAGTCATATTATCAGATTTTATGCTAAGTAAAATAAATTAGATGGGTTTAATTATAGAACCTGGAGGTGTCGTAGGTGGCCTAAACGCATAAACAGAATTTCCACTATCAATATAGATTATTAGATGTTTAGACTGCCATGGCCAACTTCATATGTAATGAGTGACTTTTATATACAATCAAGATATGTATCCAGATGAATTATGAAGTGTAACTAAAGAACTGTGTCAATAAACTTTTGTATGAGATCTAGACGACTTGAGGCATTATTTGAAGTACCGAACAATACAATAAATGAGTGTTGTTCAGAGTATTTGGAGTTGCAGTTTTTGTGTTGTGAATTAATCATGTTGTGTTGCACACTGGCGCAACTCAACATAAACACGTTTAGTCAATCAGTAATGTGGAAGTTCAGTTATATGTGTGAGTGTAGTCCATTGATGTGAACTATCTTCTTCTACATTCAAATCTTTTGATTTTATTCATTTGGATTGCATGATGTAAATGATCTGGAACACCTGATAAAGGCATACCAACATAAGTGAATTTGATTCTGTCTGTTGTCCTTTCGAGCCGAAGTCGGCACATAGGGCAGAACTACAATCTCAAAAACAGAAACCTTGCATGTCAAAATGGCACATATTGCAGAGATCACTGCTTCTAAAATCTATGGTTCTGTTTCCATAACAATGCTTTTTACAATGACAGTTTGTCAAGCCATCGATCAACCTCCTTAGTCGCCTCGTACGACATGCTTGGAAGGTCACAGTGTCACTATTCTTTACTTGGTATGTTAGAAGCTTTACGTGATAAGTGGATGACACAGACTAAACGACGTTTCAGCCCAGTAGGCCTTCAGCAGGAACAAACAAGAAAAACACACACACAAAACTAATAACGAAACATTCAAAACAAAAATATTCGAAATATGTTAAAGAAAATATCTATCCTGTGTGTATGAAAAGGAAATGGTTAGTCTGCCACCTGCGCACACAATTTGATTACATATTTGTTGCTTAAAGAAAAACACAAGTATAACAGCTGAAGTTTAATTTACAAAATTCACAATTTTGCTAACTATTTTTTAGATATCTGCTGGAATGACCAATGAGGCCTTGGATAACTCCTATGACTCCAGGGATTCTAATTTGAAAATGCCTCCTCGTTATACAAACACCGAAGATACCCAAGCACCTCCACGCTATGAGAAGGAATCACACAAAGGCCGTTCAAATAGAGGCTATGATGATGAAGACAGGGACAGAAATGGAGGCCATGGCCGTAGGTAGGTTTAAAATGTGCCTCTTTATATATATTTTTTGTACATCTTATGTCTTCACCTTTTTCTTCTGCTTTTGCTTGACAGTGTACTATTTTTTATTTTATCTGTCTGTCTGTCATCCTTTTGAACCAAAGATGGCACAAGTGTCAGAATTGTTGTTATCAAGCCTCGGGCCTACATTGATTTTACCACACGTCTCTGTTCTGGGTGAGTTGCTCAAGCTCTGCAAGGGAGTAGATGCTTGCTTTTGTTGCCTCTCACCTCAGTGTTCTTTTTAGTGTTTCTCTAGGTCAGCCTCTTTTACTTTTAACTTCTGGTTCCCATTTGGAGGCCTGCTTTGAGATTCTCCTGGTAAAGGTAAAGTACGAGACTTGAACCGGCATCTTAGCATGCGAGTTTACACCCATATATGCTCGGCCGCCTATCCAGAAATGTTCGGAAATTTCTTGATAGCTTCACCTCAAGCATCGAAACTCAGATGCGAGGCAACATTCCTCACCTTCCCAGAGTAATACCCTGGTACCCATTTCTGCTAATGGCTGGATTGACCGTGGGGGTATTTTTTTTTTTTTCCAACCACGAGTACAATTCACACTGCTCCCAGCGGGAATCGAACATGGGTTGTCTGAACATCGGTAGTAAAGTCGGGTGGTTTTTCCCAACTCGGCTACCGAGACCCCCATTCTTCTGTTGTCTCTTCACACCATAAGCATTTATATAACCACCTTCTTTTATTGATTATAAATGATATTTTTGTAGGCTTTGTCTTTTCTCTTATTCCTGTGTTGGTTTTAAATTCATTCTGTGGTATACTAAGTATTTTTCTGAGGCATTTGATTTCAATGTGTGCACTTTATTTTCTATTTCTAAACTTGTTTTCCAGCTCTCTCTTGCATAAGTCATCATCATCATCAAGTACCGGACATGCTGGTGTTGGTGATCAAGTCTCTCCACAACTTTCGATCTTGGCAGTTATTTATTATTTCTGTTGCTAACTTTCTACCAAGCCATTCTCTTAAGCTGTCTGCTATCTTTTCTCTTGGCTTCACTTTATCTTCTTGTCCCTCAATTTTCCCAGTTGTTACAATATATTCCAGCTGTTCTCTTCTCTTCTCATTACATGGCCAAAAAATGATGATTGTTTCTTCCTAATATTGGAAATTAGCTTTCTTTTTGTTTTGGCCTCTTTCAGAATGTTTTCATTACTCTTCTTTGCTGTCCATGGTGTTCTCAACATTCCTCTGTAAAACCACATTTCTACAGACTCCAGTGATTTCCTTGTCTGTTGAAACTTCCATGATTCACATCCATATGTTAAGACTGGCTCAACATAACATTTAAAAAACTTGTTTCTAGTTTCTATTGTAAAAAATGAATTACACAGTATCTTCCTCATTTTTTGGAAAGCTGCTTTTGCCTGAGCTATTCTGCATCTCACCTCTTTTGTACATCTTCCATCTGAGATTAACAAAGTTCCCAAATAATTGATTATATGATTGTCACATCATCCATAAAATGTGCTGTTGGTCTACAGGAAAAAAAGGGTGCTGGCATCATTATTCCCCTTACATTTGAGAGAATTACCAATTTCAAAGAACTGAGAAACAATCTAGAAATATTTCCCATCATTGAATATACAAAGAAGTAAAAGATCAAACAGTTTGGCCATGTGATAGACCGAAAGATAAAAAAAAACAAACAATACAAGCCTTCAATAAACACTGTGAGAACACAAAATCCAAGAGTTGATTGTGAAAAGAGATGGACTGATAGAATATTAGAAGCATTGGGAAACATAGCAGCAGAAGATGCAATAGATGTGCAAAAGACCTCAGATTATATCACACCATGATGCTGAAAGGCTGAAGAAGAAGATTAGAGTCCTTACTTATTTACTTTGATGAAAAAAAAAAACAATTTTGTTTTTCTATAATGACTTTTATTTTTATAATTGAGATTCATTTTCATTCTTTTAGTCACAGACAACCTCGAGAGCCACGTGAACATGAAGAGCGCAAACACCGAAGCCGTGGTCATGATGATGACTCGCGCAATCGTAGGTACAGCCCCGAGGATGGTACAGTTAACTATAACAATTTTGGTGACCCAGACATGGGGACCTCCATTTAAGCCGTTGAGTACATCAAACTGCAAGAGCCATCATCTGAAATAAGATTTCCACATTCCAGTTTTGGTCACCCTCATCCTCACCTGTATTGATCCAGGGCTTTTGTTTTTCATCAGATTATTTACGTAGATTAGTTTTTATTTTCAATCTTGCGAAATATAAACAAAGACTTTTAAACTGTATTTTTACAGGCACAGAAGTAGAAGCATGTGTTGTACAAATGAAACGTTTAAAGCTGATTTACAATTTATTTTTATTAAAATATAAAATTAAAAAATGAGCCTCCTTTGCAGTTGGCATCTTTACAGCAAACATCAATGTTTAATTTGTCTCTTGCGTTGATATTTGTTGTATTAATGTGTTTTGCACAATATGTTTTTATAACATTCTAAGTAGGGTTCATTAGTGGCTGATATAAAATAAACAAATATATTCTTTTAACTCTTTACATCCAAAATTATTCAAATTTTGTAAAAGTGCCAGATGGTGTTAAATTATTTGAAATGAGAACCACTGCTGTCATCAAGTTCACATCTCTTTGTTGTATTTGTTGATTAATCCTTTTATTCCCATTTGTGTGTGAAATTATTAATACAATGCTGTAGAATGAAATGCTCATTGAAAACAGTACAAACTGCAGAAACAAAATGAGCCAATATATACATCAGAATTAATGTTATTATTATGTTAATTTACAAATATTTAAATTGTGTGTTGTGATTGCAAACAAAATATTTGTATTTTGGAATCTGTAGTGTGCAGCATATATTTATTAGATTCGGAATAACTTTAAAAAAAAAATGAACACCTGAATGTGTAATATTCACTCATTATTTTGCTAATGCAACTATTATCCAATACTTTCATTTTTTTACCCCAATTTCCACAAGTATTCAATGGCATAGATTTAACAAAAGCCTCTGCAAATCTTATTATGATTTTTTTTTTGTTATGGAAATAGACATTCCCAAAAAAAGACAGCTCTTGTCCTCTTCTAAATACACCATCTAAAACAAAATTATGAAAATAAGAAGAATTTTAATAGCTACACAGAACCAATCTCCATATTATAGATTTTAATTATTGACAAACAACTACAAGTATTTTGATATTTGAATTCCAATAGCAAAAGTAAAAACATGATTTATTCATTCACATCAACAGATTACTCGTCCATAAACACATTTTACGAATACAAAATAAAAAAATAATGCACATGATACTCTACTTAAGTGGTGCTCTGTAAGAATGGCTGAGAAATCAGAAAGCCTATTGAGATGACCTACTTCCAAAACTGAATGACTAACTAGTGCAAGAACTAACAAAATTTATTAAAACTGCAGGTCCCGTTATTCTTCACTCAGTTGAAGAAGGTTTTTTTAAAACCGTTGATTAAACAAAAATTACCAGCTGGTGATAAAAGACATGCTTGGAAGATGTTCATGTGTGTCTCTAGTATCAGCAACACTTCTATAATTGGCACTATAACAAAGTAACATAGTAAGTACTAGAGGTACCAGCTTTGCAGAGAAACACTGAATCAACAAAACGTAAACAAAGCAAACACAGACAGAAAGAACAATCAACACCTGTACAACCAGCTCAGATTATACATTTTCCTCATGTGCCAGAATTAGACTCTACGGTTATCTCCATAAACACACACAAGAAATGTGCTGTGGCGTAAAAATGGAGACTTGTCGTGTCATCTTCACTTGTAATAGTAAGCCATTACTGTTATTAAGAACAACAATAATTATGACAAAAAGCAATAATGACACATCAACACAATAATTATTAAATACTAGCAGATTATTGTGAACACCCATACTGTGTATTACTGTTCTGTAAATAAAGTAATCACTCTTCAATTGATATATTCATACTTCATCCATGTATAACTTTTTCTTATTTTCTTTCGTGGAATCCACATAATTATTTGTAATTTCTAATGACTTCAAAACCAGATGTTTCTGCTCAAGCATATACAGCCAGTTCATTGTTTACACATGGTCACTGTATTATGATAATATGTCATTTCTTTTATTACAAAATAATATTTTCATCATTTTCTGTAAATAAGCATATATTGTATATAATGTGGAAGACAAGATGACATTTTATCAGTCATATTTCACAAATTATAAACAAAGGTTGTTTAATTACTGCTATATTTTTCCTACAAACTAGTAAGATTGTTTCTCTCTTAAAACCTCAGTTTTTTTGTTTTTAAACGAAAAAGTAATTATCAATTGATGTTATATAAAGACATCTTTGAACATTTCATAGCAGATTGTGTTTTGTTGTGCAGTCTTTTGAACTGCCTCCTTAACATTTGGTTTTCTTTTGAAGACAAAAGGCTGTTTGTATTCAGAGTTGTCTCACCAAAGGAAACATCTTTACTGAATTATGATTGTTTCCTGCTATGATTTGAATTGGGTTTTTCTTTTCTTGGATCAATGGTCAGTCTGAATTAGCATACACCTCAGCATGAATCTTATATTGGGTTTTCTACTTGCCTTTGCATCACAAGAAAGTGCAGCCTGGATAATGATTCATTTTTGTAGATAATTAAATTAACCACATTATTGAGTCTTTGCGATGTATTTTTCCATTTTCATTTTGGATTGCATGAGAAATATAACCACAGAGGAGTTTATGGTCAACATGTTTAGAAATCTAATAATTAAAATATGGTTTCTTTCATTCTGATTTGATGAAAGACATTTTAATGTTGTTCCAATTGATATTTTATATTTTTCTGAATGTGTTGTCTTTACTTCACATACTGAACTTATTTTAAAAAAAAAAAAAGACAAATTATTTTTAGGCTCATTTGAAAAATTGTGTGCATAAAATTAATCACTTAATCTGTTATCTGATTTAAATGTAAATATTGCAGGCTTACAAGTTTTATTACAAGACTGTACTTCAAATTCTTATTATTGTAGCTTTCCAACTTTTTAATTTTAAAAAAAAATTACTTTTCTTTGGTTTATTTTTAAGGTTGTTTTTTTTATAAAAACTATGAAAAGAAACTGAAACAGTCCGAGAAATTTTACTAATTTCAAAATAAATGTATTTTCAGCTACTTTAAGTTGCATTAAAAAACTAGGAACAAATCCCTTCAGTTTGCTAAATACACCAATCTACATTCATGGTTTCAAGTTGAATGTGTTATAAATTTCAAGCTATGGCCACAGTAAATGATACTCATTAGGGATCCTTTAACACATTCAACAAAACAAAAGCTGAGATGGTTTAACCTTTCTTAATTTCTGACAGAAATTCTTATACAAGAAAATGTAAAAGGAGTAAGATGAAAGGGCAGGCAATGAAAGAACTGAATGGTAATATTTAAAAAATTGGTAGGTTTTGGCTTTGCTAGCTACAGTGGTAGCAAGAGATGGAGAACATTGGATAGGAAATGTACCATCCATTGATAATGCTTCAACAACTTGCTAAAGCATTGGGTAGGCAAAGCATATAAATGACAGTTTTCTTTGAATGGACAGTTCTATCCATTTTTGTGGCCATTATTTTTCTCAAGTAAACTGATGTTGCCAATTTGGCCATTCAGCAACTTCAACACATCACATTTTAAAATGCTTGCTATCAATGAACATTTAGAAATAGCTTTACAATATGCTACATTTAAAATACATTTTTTTTCAATTATTTTGAAGGTAGATTATATAACACAGCACTCAGTAAGCAAAAGTGGCAAGCATAGACTTATTGGATAAGATCAAACACCTCAACCAGAATAGAGATGGATGGCAAAAAACACTACAAGCCCTATACGATGTTTAGTGACGCTGGAAAGATTATGACTCAGTATTTTTTAACTCCATTGTGAAAAATAGTTTAACACACACAGCTCTGTTAAGTCTTGCCATCAAAGAGAGTAATAGTTGGTTCAATTGATTTTTAAAAAAAAAAAGGATTAATTTTGTCATGTCTAAATTGAGATCACAGTAGAAAGAAGTTGTGGTAAACAAAATATTTTAAAATTGTCTTTAAAGCTCTTTAATTCATCAGTGCATGTCTGCTTTCTTATTATAATGTACTGTTTGTTGTTATCTGCTGTATCAGTGTTTCTACAGGATGCAACAATTATACAGTGAAACTGTCTTTTTTCATGTATTTTAAATTTTGACAAATTCATATTTCAGATTTCTGTTTGTTCTCATTATGTTGTGAAATTATCATCCATAATTGTTTTACATACCATTCATTGCATTTCTTCTGTTATGCTCTACATTATAATTAAAAGAAAATCCTAAATTTCATTATCTTTATTTTTTTTTTTTAAAGAGTCGTTGAAAAGCAAGATGTTTAATGTTTATCCTTTTTTTTTTAATTGGTTGCCAACAATTAACATAATTTATACGTTGAAATGTGGTGCTAGATGCAAAAAATTAGTTGGACCAAAAACTTGTCAAATAGGCCCATGCTTATGAACATAGAACCAAATAAGAATTGCTAAAATGTATATACAAAGGCAAGTTGTTCTGGCTTGTTGAGACATGGATGCCAACCACTGAAGTTAATTCAGAACAGGATTTAAAAGATAAAAGAATATTTGGAATTTTTGGAAATGCCCACAGAGGACGTGTTACGGTAGGATTATGTTGTCATTGTGATCATAACAATATTGATTAATGAAGATGTGACTATGCAGCTATTGTGTATGTTGTTTTACTTCACGTACACATAAGATTATAAATCATTGACATGTTAGTGCCTAAATTATTGATAGTAAAAATAAACATAAGTGACATATTGAAGTCACTAAATGGGTTTCTTTAGATAATAGTAAATGTATGAAGCCTACAATTATGGGGGTACAAGATTTTGAAATTACATCAATCTAACTGGGCCAGTGATTGTTTTCACATTTTGCTAAACAATTTTTTTCAGCTAAACTTACTTGCTTAGCGATTGTTTATTTTTAGTAAAATTATACAGTCATATTCATTTTGCAACTGCTTAATATTCTAGAAAACTAGTTGCAAAAATGCATAAAAACATGGGAAATAAAATGTCTTAATCCTCTTAAAGGCAAAGAGCATTCTGCAACGAACTCTGAAAGGTGGGAAAAGGAATAGACCAAGAAGATTCTTTTATTCAATCGTTCATTTTCTTCTCAGGCCGAAGATGACACATAGGATGGAAGACATAGTTCTTCACGATTGGTACATGTATTTTGCTGCTAGTTCTTGTAGCTCTCGGTTGTTTCTTAGTCCCACCACGGCTGAGCCATCCTTAGTAATTGTTCTGCATAGCGATGCTCTTGGCCTTCCTTGTTTTCTTTTACCAGATGGTTTGCACATATACACCTAAAGAGGAAGTCTTTCTTCATTAATTCTCAGTGCATGATCGATGTATTTATATATATATAGATACAAACTGATAAGAGCACAAAGCGAAACAAGAATAGGTGTTGAGCTTTATAAGAAGAAGGTGTTGAACATGTCTCTTATCAGTTTGTTTGAAATAAGAAAAAAACATTTAAAAAGTGAAGTCTTGACTTCACAGAGTCCCCACAGAGTAACTGAAGATAGAGATACATGGAGAATTTTGACGACGTCTGTCAGTAGTGCCCCAACAACCTTTAGGGTTATGGGAAGAAGTTTAAAAAAAATCATATAAAACAGCATTATCTAGAGAGGGTTATTTTGGAGGGCCTGGTACTAAGTAGACAAGGTGTGTGCAGAAATGGGGGTTGGATAAACCTGTACTAGATGCTGGACATCTCAGGCAGGATGGAGAAATCTTAAAAGTAGCTGTCATGGGAGGCGAGTTTCCAACAGGGTCAAGCTAGATTATGATGATGATCCTCAATCAAGTACACTTTAAGGATATGGAAGTTGTAAATACCAGACATCGGAAAAGAAAGACAATCCAGCCTGCCAAAGACGGAGTCTGTCAGCTATGGCGTGGGGTTAATGGAAACATCAAGACACACACATGCTGACCTTGCGAACACACATGCTGACCTTGCGAGCACACATGCTGATGTTGCGACAAGCTAATCTTGAGTCGTGAAGTCATTACACCTCCCATTTTGAAACAGGACACAGAGTCAAGTTCACATGATCACAAGACTTGAACGCTGAAGTTAAAGAAGAAAAGAAAGAGATAAGAAACTCCACTAACTCAACCTATGTAGGCGATAGCCTAACCTTGCTTTTATTTAATCCAACAGTTTTCAGATTTATTTTTAGAAAATACTATTTTTGTTTAATTTTAATTTCATATTTTACAATCTTCCATCAAGAAACAGTTTCATACTTTACCATCAAATTCATAAAATGCCATCTGTGTGACTAGAGATTTTTCTTATTATGAACTGCGTGTGAAATTGTTTTTATTAAGAGCTGTGTGTGATCATGTTTTAATTAGGAGCTGCATGCAATACATATCAATATATCCATGACATGGCTATTTTAGTCAGCAGACAAAATGTTATTGCCATTTTTCATATTGTGATCTTCTATTTTACTGAATTATACAAGAAGTTTGTTTATTTTGCTTACATTTAATTGACGCAAATATTTAATAAACAGCAGTGTTTGTAATGAGATTTTATTAACACTGATATTCATATTTTTTTTTTAAATCAAGCGACCTGCTTTTGCTGTTGAAGTCATCTTCACTAAGTGGTTAGTGCTCTCACCTACAGACCAGAAAGATGCCAGTTTCAATTTCTAGGTGTCGCAAATTTTTTTCTGACCGCCGTGGTTTAGAGATTCACCCAGGCTCTGAAAATGGATACCAGACATTTTTTATTCTGGGGAAAGTAAGGCTGACCACATCACTAATAAAATGTGCCATTGGTCATTTAAAACTATAGGCACTAACAACATATTCCTCACACATCTTAGTGCATTGAGGAAACCCTTACTTTATATATCTTTACTTATCACTTTGAGTTATTCTAATTGTCAATTTGTCTGTATATAGTTTTGTTTTTATTTTCAAATGTTAGAATTCCTGTAGCAAGAGGTTAAACATGTAGGGTACACACTTTTTCTTTACCAGATGTAGATTGAATAACCTTATCCAGAGCATATTAAACAATTTTCCCACAAAATTATTTCCAGTAGCTGTTTCACCCCTCCATCATGAAACATGACACAGAGTCAGGTTCACATGATCATAAGGTATGAAACACTGAAGAAGAGTGGCTGTTTAATGTGCACCGTTGTAAAGTGAGGTAATCTATGTCTATTTAAGAAAAATAATAATACATTCCACTTTATTATAACCACTATATTACAAATGGTGATATATATAAATAATGACCAAAGTGCTCTTTGCATGTTTTATTAATGACTATTAAACTGCTGGAGCCTAGTCTATTTTATTTAGTTTTCACTACAGAGATGTACAGTCACTTTTATGTTTTTTAAACTGTTTATTTCCTTGATTATTAGGTACCTATTTTTAAAATGTGTTTTCACTTTGGTTATACTAATTCCAGGTCAAAGTTTTTATGTAATTCTTAAAAAGTTGACTTCATCATCAACATAAAAGAAGTGGACTTAACAACTGCTGGGACATATTTTTGTTTGAACTTGAAGGATAACCTATAGTGGTATAACTTCACTCAAAGGTGAAAGAGTGATTGTTTTGTGACAAAATTATTCATGATATGGAAGGAGTTATAAATTTCAATATTTATTCCAGTAAAAAATCATCATCTTCATGCTTTTACTTTGTTTGTTTTGTTCACATAAAATTCTTTTATAGAATCGTATGTAATGCATTTGTCTAATTTGTGTGATGGATTGGTGTTTGCTGTCAGTGTTTATTCTGACAATGACTGCCAAGTCTTGTCATCTCTCAAAGGTACATAAGATTTGCTCATTGCGTCCCAGTTTACAATGTTGCAATTTGGTCTGAGACATCCAACGATATGCAGTTTTAGATTACAAGTTTACCTTCCATCTCGTTTCTACCACTTGACCAGACAGGGAAACCTAAAGGGAGGTGAGTAGGATCTTGATCAACTGATCATGGTGCCAGCAGTTTGCTATAAGTTAAGTTGTTGACTGCTTTCAGCTCATTCTCTGCTTATGCCTAATGGTGTGTGCCTGACACCTTGTTCCCTATCTCTTTCTTCTTCACTCCCCCTCCCCCAAATATTTAACACTGTGCTTATAATTCCACCGACTTGCTAAAGATTTGTTTACATTTGAAAATTTAGAATAGCAATAATTTATGCTCAAGAGTGTGTGTATGCACTTGAAGGAACAATATTTCAATTAGAGAAACAGTCTATTCGTATATTGGAGTTGAGCTGCTCTACGTAACTACCTATGTTTGATAACTTATTAAATAAAGCTTTATTTGTTCCTTTCACATTAAATAAAGGCTACATCCAGTTTGTATTAACGATAAGGAAAAAAGATAGTTTAAATAATTTTGAGTGTATGAGAAAGGTATAAAAGACAAAGATTATTTTTTAGAACATGATACATAAGACTTAAAAAGAATTGTTACAAATTCTAAACACATTCAACTTTCCAGGACTGGTCAAGAACACATTGTGTCAAATCAAGCAAACGCAATTTATTTATTTTTTTTTATAAATCGGTTTGTTTTGGTTGACTTCACTGAATTTACTTTTAAACCAGAAAGTCAGTGTCATGAATAGTGAATACCTCTAAGAAAAAAAAATTACAAATTTATAGAAATAAAATAAAGTGACTTAGAATCATATTACTTTTAGTTCAGGCCCGCTTGTATTTTATTATTTATACTACCCATGTTAACATAATGTGTTACGTTAACATTGTCCAGCATCTAGAACTAGTACATGTTTCATGGAGAATTGAATATGCAGAGAAGTATAATAATTTATTATTCAACATTCTTCATTTCGCATATCATCGTTACTTGTCAAATAGTATATATTTTGTGGAAGTATATATTTTTTACAAACGTGTTCTTGATTCCTTGTATATAATATCATTGTACTTGTCCATTAGTGATTGCTCTTTCCTGATCACGCAGGGACATCTTGGCACAGTGCACGTACTCGTGGCACCTGCAAGGGTCTCAGTTATCAACTAATTGATGTGTTGTGTTGATTACCTATCTATACCAAAATTAGTTACATTATCAAATACATTCCATTAAAAAAATTAAAATCCATATTGTGTGATGTTATTTTATATGTCATTGTTTTAGTCTATTGACGTCATTTCCTGTTTATCTGCTTGTCTCATCTGCATCTCCGTTATAGATATGGTACAATTTATATATCAGGGAGCATAGGTGGCTGAGTAGTTAGTGTGCTCGCTTCAGAGGTCCGGGTTTGAATCTCGGAAGTGCCGTATTTTTTGTGTGCGCGGAGTCATCCAGCCAATAAAAATGGGTACCAGATGTTTTTTTTTTGTTTTTTTTTCTGGGAAGTAAAGTCGGTCTGACATGTGATATTAACCACGTTATGTAAAAATGGCGCCGTGGTCATGGAAAAATAAGGTCCCTAACACATTACTTTTACAATATACGCAGTGTGTTCAAATGAAATCCGCCCAAGCTACGCCAAGTTGACATGCGTAGCAGGCATGATAATGTCAAAACAATGTGCGGTTGTGGTGTGTGTTCATTCTCCTGTAGCATTCATTGGTTTTGCTGCAGATCGTTGGGAAAATGGTCGGTTTAATATGGAATCCGTCCAAGGTTGAGCACTGATTCAGTTCCTAACAGCCAGAAGGATGTCGACATATATCGCGGGATACAACTTTGATTCATGACCCAGCAGTTCTACCTCTTCGTGGTCTCCTCCGGTAACAGTCTGCGTCAAATCAGGCTAACAGAAGCTAAGATCGCCGTGTTCCCTGTCGTGGTGGCTGTTACTGATATAGAAGACCAGAATTGCAGTACCTCTAGGCTGGACTAATAGTTTCCCAACATAGCTTGGGGTAGACGAACTCCAACTTCTCCAGTAAGAGCCGGAAATATCAAGAAAGCTTTTAGTACCCACCACATCAATGAATCAGACTGGCTAAAGCAGCAATGTCTTTCAGAAGCCTTGAAAAGTTGTGGAAATCAAAACTCATTAGCACAAACACAAAACTTAGGCTATTCAAATCAAATGTACTATCAACCCTTACGTATGCGTGTGAAGGCTGGAAAACAACAAGAGATATAGAAACAAAGTTGAACGCATTCGAAAATAAATGTCTAAGGAAAATACTTGGTATAGAATGGAACGAATTCAAAACAAACGAGGAAATTAGAGAAATCGCCAATCAACCACTAATATCTTCAGTAATAAAGAAAAGACGATGGTCATACGTTGGACATGTGATGAGAAGAGATAATAATCGAATAGCAAAGCAAGCCCTCATATGGAAACAACAGGTAAAAGAAAAAGAGGAAGACCCAGGGAGACACTGAGAAGAACATTGATGAGAGAGGCAAGAGCAGCAGGAATCGGCTCCCTCAATGAGATAGAACTGCTTGCACAGAACAGAGACAGATGGCGAGATTTGATAAAATATCTTTAAAAGAAAACTGCTAGAACAAAAATTTATATAGGAGAAGGTGTATCTTGGTCTACGCCCTATGGGCCGGTTACGGCTCGAAAGGTCAATAGATAGACATCAATGAGTCAAAGCGCACCCTGCCCGCATCAACCCGTCAAATCAAATCGCAGGGATGCACGCAGCGTATGATGACAAAAGTGAGCCGTGCAGTTAAACAAGCATGCAATGGAAACATTCAAGATCACCAAAAATAGTCGTCACATGTTTCCGCTGGTAAGGTTATGGTAACCGTATTTGTTGACTATGAAGGGCTTCTATTGGCAGACTTTTAATGCCATCCGCAACAAAGACACCTGCATACAGCCAAGAATAAGAGACTCGGCATGCTTTCTCGTATGATTCTCTTGCACGACAATGCTCGTACACATGCCGCGAACATTGTGCAGGAAGCGTTAGCAAGGAAACTATTAGAGGTTATAAAGCCAACAACCACGATGTCACCACGTGACTTTCATTTGTTCAGACCCTAAAATATCTAAAGGAACAACAACTCAACTCTGATTCCGACGGCATGGCCTCGGTAACAAAATGATTCAGTGAACAAGTCATTTTTTCTCCGACGGTTTCTGCTGTCTACCCAAGCAAAGAAGAAATAATGAAAGCCATCAAGCTATTAAAAAATGGTAAAGCCACAGGATCAGATGAAATTCCTTCGGAAGCCATCAAAGCAACTATTAACACCTCTACCAAGATGCTACATAATCTGTTAGATAAAATTTGGGAGAGGGAAGAAATACATAAAGACTGGAAAGAAGGTTATATGATCAAACTACCAAAGAAAGGAAGTTTACAAGAGTGCACAAATTATAGGGGAATTATGCTACTATCAGTGCCAAGAAAAAAATATTAGGCAGAATCATTCTGGAGAGACTAAAAGAGGCCATCATTCATTTAAACACGCAAAGGCGTACAGAGCTTGAACATGGGGAATCAACAAATTAAATAGTTTGGCCACATGAGAAGATAGAAAGAATGAAATGTGATAAGAGCTATCAATAAATGCTGCGAGAATCATCATCATCAAGTACCGGGCCTGCTGGCGTAGGTGATCATGTCTCTCCGCAACTTTCGATCACGACAGTTATTTATCATTTCTGTTGTTGACCTTCTGCCAAGCCATTCTCTTAAGCTGTCTTGTATCTTTTCTCTTTGCTTCCCTCATCTCTTCGTCCCTCAATTTTTCCAGTTGTTACAGTATATTCCAGTTGTTCTCTTCTCATTACATGGCCAAAAATGATGATTGTTTCTTCCTAATATTGGAAATTAGCTCTCTTTTTGCTTTGACCTCTCTCAGAACATCTTCATTACTCTTCTTAGCTGTCCATGGTACTCTCAACATTCTTCTGTAAAACCACATTTCTACAGACTGCAGTTAATTTCGTGTCTGTTGTCCTATTGTCCATGATTCGCATCCATATGTTAAGACTGGCTCTACATAACATTTAAGAACTCTTTTTCTTCTATTGTAAAAAAATGAATTGCATAGTATCTTCCTCATTTTCTGAAAAGCTGCTTTTGCCTGAGCCATTCTGCATCTCACCTCTTTTGTACATCTTCCGTCTGAGGTTAACAAAGTTCCCAAATATTTAAATTCATTTACCTGTTTTAATATTGTTCCACTTGTCTTTTTTTTTTACACTGAGGTGATGTCTTTTTCTTTGTTGTTACCATTACTTCTGTCTTTCTGCTATTAAGGCTGATTCCTTTATTTTTGCTTTCTTGCACTATAATGTATAGCATTTCTTGTAACTCATTTTCACTCTTAGCGATTAAGACTGTATCATCAGCAGATTAGATTAGATTATTTATATTATGACTCTCGATTGTTATTCCAGGCATGCCCCATATAGATCTTAAAATAACTACGAGAATACTAGATTTAAAAAAAAAAAACAGGTGGATTTATTGAAAAATAAAGACGCTAGGAAATAATAGTCTAACAAGAGCTAAGATACAGAAATGTTGATCTTCCCTCAACGCTGAAAGACAAATGAGGAAGGAAAGAAGAATTAATTTATAGCAGTCAGTAAGTTCTAAAATAAAGCTCGACGAAACACACATATGTTTATCATTAATATTTTAGTTGTCTTGTTATTTCACAACAAAAGTGCAACGAGATTTACTTTTGTCAAAGACGAATGGAGACACGCAATAAATGGTGGCCTGATAATAGAACTCAATGTGAGACACATGTCTCATCTAACAAGATCTTCACACGGATACTAAATCCATTCCCTTGAGGCTGAATCCAATTACAAAATTATTTTCGAACATACCAGAATTAAGTCTGTCTATCTAGTGCAGAAATAAATCTGTCTATCGAGTGCAGAAATGTCATAAAAAACATAAGAAATAAATCTGTCTATCGAGTGCAGAAATAAATCTGTCTATCGAGTGCAGAAATAAATCTGTCTATCGAGTGCAGAAATAAATCTGTCTATCGAGTGCAGAAATGTCATAAAAAACATAAGAAATAAATCTGTCTATCGAGTGCAGAAATGTCCAAACACATGAGAAATAAATCTGTCTATCGAGTGCAGAAATGTTCAAACACATGAGAAATAAATCTGTCTATCGAGTGCAGAAATGTTCAAACACATGAGAAATAAATCTGTCTATCGAGTGCAGAAATGTCCAAACACATGAGAAATAAATCTGTCTATCGAGTGCAGAAATGTTAAAAAATGTGAGAAATAAATCTGTCTATCGAGTGCGGAAATGTTAAAAAATGTGAGAAATAAATCTGTCTATCGAGTGCAGAAATGTTAAAAAATGTGAGAAATAAATCTGTCTATCGAGTGCAGAAGTGTTAAAAAATGTGAGAAATAAATCTGTCTATCGAGTGCAGAAATGTCATAAAAAACATAAGAAATAAATCTGTCTATCGAGTGCAGAAATAAATCTGTCTATCGAGTGCAGAAATAAATCTGTCTATCGAGTGCAGAAATAAATCTGTCTATCGAGTGCAGAAATGTCATAAAAAACATAAGAAATAAATCTGTCTATCGAGTGCAGAAATGTCCAAACACATGAGAAATAAATCTGTCTATCGAGTGCAGAAATGTTCAAACACATGAGAAATAAATCTGTCTATCGAGTGCAGAAATGTTCAAACACATGAGAAATAAATCTGTCTATCGAGTGCAGAAATGTCCAAACACATGAGAAATAAATCTGTCTATCGAGTGCAGAAATGTCCAAACACATGAGAAATAAATCTGTCTATCGAGTGCGGAAATGTTAAAAAATGTGAGAAATAAATCTGTCTATCGAGTGCAGAAATGTTAAAAAATGTGAGAAATAAATCTGTCTATCGAGTGCAGAAGTGTTAAAAAATGTGAGAAATAAATCTGTCTATCGAGTGCAGAAATGTCATAAAAAACATAAGAAATAAATCTGTCTATCGAGTGCAGAAATGTTCAAACACATGAGAAATAAATCTGTCTATCGAGTGCAGAAATGTCCAAACACATGAGAAATAAATCTGTCTATCGAGTGCAGAAATGTTAAAAAATGTGAGAAATAAATCTGTCTATCGAGTGCAGAAATGTCAAAAAAAAACATAAGAAAAAAATCTGTCTATCGAGTGCAGAAATGTTCAAACACATGAGAAATAAATCTGTCTATCGAGTGCAGAAATGTCCAAACACATGAGAAATAAATGTCTATGGAGTGCAGAAATGTCCAAACACATGAGAAATAAATCTATCGAGTGCAGAAATGTTCAAAAACATAATAGATAAATCTGTCTATCGAGTGAAGAAATGTTCAAAAATGTGAGAAATAAATCTGTCTATCGAGTGCAGAAATGTTCAAAAACATAATAAATAAATCTGTCTATGGAGTGCAGAAATGTTCAAAAACATAAGAAATAAATCTGTCTATCAAGTGCAGAAATGTTCAAAAAGATAAGAAATAAACCTGTCTATCGAGTGCAGAAATGTTCAAAAACATAATAAATAAATCTGTCTATGGAGTGCAGAAATGTTCAAAAAGATAAGAAATAAATCTGTCTATCGAGTGCAGAATTGTTCAAATGCATAAGAAATAAATATGTCTATGGAGTGCAGAAATGTTCAAACACATAAGAAATAAATCTGTCTATGGAGTGCAGAAATGTTCAAACACATAAGAAATAAATCTGTCTATGTAGTGCAGAAATGTCCAAAAAAAAAACATCAGAAATAAATCTGTCTATGGAGTGCAGAGATGTCCAAAAAAACATAAGAAATAAATCTGTCTATGGAGTGCAGAAATGTTCAAAAGCATAAGAAATAAATCTGTCTATGTAGTGCAGAAATGTTCAAAAACATAAGAAATAAGTCTGTCTATTGAGTGCAGAAATGTTCAAAAACATAAGAAATAAATGTCTATCGAGTGCAGAAATGTTCAAAAACATAAGAAATAAATATGTCTATGGAGTGCAGAAATATTCAAAAACATAAGAAATAAGTCTGTCTATTGAGTGCAGAAATGTTCAAAAACATTAGAAATAAATGTCTATCGAGTGCAGAAATGTTCAAAAACATAAGAAATAAATATGTCTATTGAGTGCAGAAATGTTCAAAAACATTAGAAATAAGTCTGTCTATTGAGTGCAGAAATGTTCAAAAACATTAGAAATAAATGTCTATCGAGTGCAGAAATGTTCAAAAACATAAGAAATAACTCTATCTATTGAGTGCAGAAATGTTCAAAAACATAAGAAATAAATCTGTCTATTGAGTGCAGAAATGTTCAAAAACATAAGAAATAAATATGTCTATGGAGTGCAGAAATGTTCAAAAAAAAAAAGAAATAAATATGTCTATGGAGTGCAGAAATGTTCAAAAACATAAGAAATAAGTTTTTCTATTGAGTGCAGAAATGTTCAAAAACATTAGAAATAAATGTCTATCGAGTGCAGAAATGTTCAAAAACATAAGAAATAAATCTGTCTATTGAGTGCAGAAATGTTCAAAAACATTAGAAATAAATGTCTATCGAGTGCAGAAATGTTCAAAAACATAAGAAATAAATCTGTCTATTGAGTGCAGAAATGTTCAAAAACATTAGAAATAAATGTCTATCGAGTGCAGAAATGTTCAAAAACATAAGAAATAAATGTCTATCGAGTGCAGAAATGTTCAAAAACATAAGAAATACATGTCTATCGAGTGCAGAAATGTTCAAAATTGAAAGAAATAAATCTGTCTATTGAGTGCAGAAATGTTCAAAAACATTAGAAATAAATGTCTATCGAGTGCAGAAATGTTCAAAAACATAAGAAATAAATGTCTATCGAGTGCAGAAATGTTCAAAAACATAAGAAATACATGTCTATCGAGTGCAGAAATGTTAAAAAAACATAAGAAATAAATGTCTATCGAGTGCAGAAATGTTCAAAAACATAAGAAATAAATCTGTCTATTGAGTGCAGAAATGTTCAAAAACATTAGAAATAAATGTCTATCGAGTGCAGAAATGTTCAAAAACATAAGAAATAAATGTCTATCGAGTGCAGAAATGTTCAAAAACATAAGAAATAAATGTCTATCGAGTGCAGAAATGTTCAAAAACATAAGAAATAAATGTCTATCGAGTGCAGAAATGTTCAAAAACATTAGAAATAAATGTCTATCGTGTGCAGAAATATACTAAATCCGACAATCTTTGTTATTAAGTGCCAGACCTTACGCAGGAGGGTCCGGCGTACACTGTACCCGTGAGTACCCATGTACTGTATCTCGCCTCAAGTCGGGCCCTGTTCTGGGTGAGCCTTTTAAATTCGCAAGGGAGCAGATGCCCCACTGTTGCTGCCTCTCGCCTCAGTGCCCGTTTTTAGTATTTCACTAGGTGGTCTCTTTTATCCTATGATTCCCATTTGATGGCTTGTTTTGAGATTCTCTTGTTGTCTCTTCACATCAATCAATCTACACTAGTCTTGAATTTATTTAATTGAATTCGAAATATTTTCCTGAGGCTTTTTTTTTTTTTAAATGCATCTAATTTATTTTATATTTCTTTAGTTGTTTTCCAACTTTCGCCTGCATAACGTAAAAGTGGATAATACATTTGACTTGAACATTCTTAGCCTTTCTTTGTTTTCACACTTAGAATTTGTATTTCCATATTTTATCAAGTTTTCGAAAAGTCATTGCTATCTTTTCTATTCTGATTGTATTCCCTTCGTTGTCTCATTGATTTATGCAGCTTCAAAGATTTACAAAGTAATCGCCCCTTCCACTGCTTTTCCTTCTAGGTAGACTATATTTGTCTTTTTTTCTGGGCAAATTTGATTTTTCATCACTTTCGTCTATTTGTAGTTCAAATACAGAATACCACAAAATACAATTTTTTGTTCGGTGTCTCTAATTAGCCGTTATCCAATCAAATTAAGAATAATTGTCACATGACAAATACTATAACTAATGATGGGAATTGTAAAATTGAAATAAACAAAAGAATAGGTATGGCAAAAAGAAATTTTAATGCCATGAAAAATATATTAACAACAAAACAAATATCAGCAGAGCTGAAACTAAGAATAGCAAAATGTTATATCTTCTAAACATTCCTATATGGTGCAGAAACATGGACATTAGACAAGAAAATCGATCAGAAAATTGAAGCCTTTGAAATGTGGATTTATAGAAGAATAGGTAGAATTGGATGGAAAGAAAAAAAACGATTAAGTTTTAAAACAACTGAAAATAAAAAGGGAACTACTAAATACAATTAAAACAAGACAAATTAAATTTGTGGGGCATGTTAAAAGACTCAACAGCCTACTAAAAGCAATATTGGAAGGGAAAATACAAGGTAAAAGAGGCAGAGGCAGACCAAGACTAACATGGACGAGTAACATCAAAAGATGGACAAGTCAATATATGACAGCCTGCACCATCAAAGCAAGAAACAGAGTAGAATGGCGATCCATGGTAGCCAACCTTCGTTGCGGAGAAGGCACTCGATAATGATGATGATGATGTTACATGACATGTGACGTCGTTGAGGACTAACACGCCAGGCCACTCTATACCATGTTTAGGTAGGAAGGCTATGCATTTAGTTTTCTACTAATTTTAATTTGAAGTTCATTTTTTTTTTTTTGGTTGCTAATCGCAGCAGGTCATGGAATGAAAGATTTTCGAGGAGAGAGAGAAAGAATATTCGAGGAGAGAGAGAGAATATATTCGAGGAGAGAGAGAGAGAGAGAGAGAGGAAAGATATTCGAGGAGAGAGAGAGAGAGAGGAGAGATATTCGAGGAAAGAGAGAGGACAGATATTTGAGGAGAGAGAGAGGAGAGATATTCGATGAGATAGAGGAAAGATATTCGAGGAGAGAGAGGAAAGATATTCGAGGAGAGAGAGGAAAGATATTCGAAGAGAGAGAAAGAGGAGAGATATTTGAGGAGAGAGAGGAAATATATTCAAGGAGATAGAGGAGAGATATTCGAGGAGATAGAAAGAGGAGAGATATTCGAGGAGAGAGATGAAAGATATTCGAGGAGAGAGAGGAAAGATATTCGAAGAGATAGAAAGAGGAGAGATATTCGAGGAGAGAGAGGAAAGATATTCGAGGAGAGAGAGGAAAGATATTCGAGGAGAGAGAAAGAGGAGAGATATTCGAGGAGAGAGAGGAAAGATATTCGAGGAGAGAGAGGAAAGATATTCGAGGAGAGAGAAAGAGGAGAGATATTCGAGGAGAGAGAGGAAAGATATTCGAGGAGAGAGAGGAAAGATATTCGAGGAGAGAGAGGAAAGATATTCGAGGAGAGAGAGGAAAGATATTCGATGAGAGAGAGGAAAGATATTCGAGGAGAGAGAGGAAAGATATTCGAGGAGAGAGAGGAAAGATATTCGAGGAGAGAGAAAGAGGAGAGATATTCGAGGAGAGAGAGGAAAGATATTCGAGGAGAGAGAGGAAAGATATTCGAGGAGAGAGAAAGAGGAGAGATATTCGAGGAGAGAGAGGAAAGATATTCGAGGAGAGAGAGGAAAGATATTCGAGGAGAGAGAGGAAAGATATTCGAGGAGAGAGAGGAAAGATATTCGAGGAGAGAGAGGAAAGATATTCGAGGAGATAGAAAGAGGAGAGATATTCGAGGAGAGAGAGGAAAGATATTCGAGGAGAGAGAAAGAGGAGAGATATTCGAGGAGAGAGAAAGAGGAGAGATATTCGAGGAGAGAGAAAGAGGAGAGATATTCGAGGAGAGAGAAAGAGGAGAGATATTCGAGGAGAGAAAGGAAAGATATTCGAGGAGATAGAGGAAAGATATTCGAGGAGAGAGAGGAAAGATATTTAATGAGAGAGATGAGAGATATTTGAGGAGAGAGAGGAAAGATATTTAAGGAGAGAGATGAGAGATATTTGAGGAGAGAGAAAAGATATTTAAGGAGAGAGATGAGAGATATTTGAGGAGAGAGAGGAAAGATATCCGAGGAGAGAGTATGGGCCAGCATCTTTGAAAGATGTTAATGACAAGTCTAAGTTCCCCACTCCATCACTGCACAACGGCAATCATGCAATAAGACATCGTCAAGTACCATGGCTGTTGGCGCAGGTGACTATGACTACCCACAACTGTCTATTGATACCGATGTTTATGAGTTCTATCGTTGACTTCCTAGCAAACCATGCTCTTAACTTGGATATTTTTCTGTATAATTTTATCCCTTCTTCCCTCAGTTGTTCCAGTTTTCAAAGCGACTCGGGTCTCGCTATTGTAGCATTACGGATCTTCATCTTCTTGCTGTCGTCTCTTTTGGTTCATTTTTTTATCCACAGAATGCGAAGCATTTTACGTTATGTGGATCTTCTTCTTTCCTTCCTCAATTCACTTTCAGCATCGATGGGAGAAATAGTTTGCGGGATTTTCTTTTAGTGTCGTCCTTCTCTCTCTCTCTCTCTCTCTCTCTCTCTCTCTCTCAACACAACGAGCCCTCAATAAACTTTGCGACAATAACAGACCCAATGGTCGACCACGAAAAAGATGGATGGATGGAATGTTAGAAGCACTAGGCATGACTAGGAAACATAACATTAACAGAGGCGAACAGAAGAGCAAAAGACGGCAAATTATAGCTCCCCTCGACGCTAAAAGTCAAATGAGGAAGGAAAGAAGAATATATTTTAAACAAATATAAACTTGTGAAGTGAGTGTTGAAGATATCATTTATACTCGCAATAAGCAAAAAGCACAACATGACACATCAAGTAAACACGGTATGTGATATGTTAGAGGGGAGCAGACACTTGTGTCGTTTCCATTCATAATTGAAGTTTCATATTTTTAGAAAACTGAAAACGTGTCGTTTCCACTTCCGTCGCGCCTTGAACCAAAACCTAGTACAAACAAGTTCAATGTTTCAACTCATCGTTTCACCATCAGTGTTTCAATTGTCGACAAGTTTAGCCTTGTTAACGAGTTTAAGTTTTGTTGAGGGCAATCACTGTTAACGTATCAAGTTAGTTAATCCTACGATAACTGCCTACCTAAACCTTCTGGCTAAGAAGGAGAAGGTGACTGCCGAACCGAAAAGCAGTTTTCTTTTATTTTCTTTTACAATTTTTCGCCCCCCACCTACTCAACTCACTGACTACTCTAAATTTTAGTTTTAAAGAGTCTGCTTCTGCCGGAACGGTGAACTTTTTGTATTGATTGTTTCGTTTTGTCAATAATTAAATTTCACTAGCTAACTCTATAATAATAATAAGATTTAATGAATGAATATTAGTATCACAGTTAATATTATACTTTAATGTAATAATACTATCATCATGACAACCTGCACCATTAAAGCAAGAGACATAGCAGAATGGCGCTCCATGGTAGCCAACCGTCATTGCGGAGACGGCACTCGATGATAATGATGAATACTATCTATTAGTATTTATTTACTACCGTCTCATTTCCAAATATAGCATTTATGATTTAGAGTAACTTAGTACAGTCAACATTTTAGAAAGCACAAACGTAGACAGCAAAGATCTAAGAATAATAAAGAACATGTACTGGCAACAAACTACGGCCATAAGAACTGGAAACCAATTGGGAATGTTTCAACAAAGAAAACAGGGTGTTAGACAAGGTTGTGTGCTGTCACCAGATTTGTTAAATATTTATAGTGAGATTATTTTAAGATCCATAAGGGACATGCCTGGAATAACAATTGGAGGTCATAATATAAATAATCTAATCTGCTGATGATACAGTCTTAATTGCTAAGAGTGAAAATGAGTTACAAGAAATGCTGGACATTATAGTGAAAGAAAGCAAAAATAAGGGACTCAGCCTTAATAGCAAAAAGACAGAGTTAATGGTAACAACAAAGAAAAAGACGTCACCTCAGTGCAAAATAAAGACAAGTGGAACAATATTAAAACAGGTAAATGAATTTAAATATCTGGGAACTTTGTTAACCTCAGACTGAAGATGTACAAAAGAGGTGAGATGCAGAATGGCTCAGGCAAAAGCAGCTTTCCAAAAAATGAGGAAGATACTATGCAATCCATTTTTGACAATAGAAACAAGGAAAAGAGTTCTTAAATGTTATGTAGAGCCAGTCTTAACATATGGATGTGAATCATGGACAATAGGACAACAGACAAGAAAATCACTGCAGTCTGTAGAAATGTGGTTTTACAGAATAATGTTGAGAGTACCATGGGCAGCTAAGAAGAGTAATGAAGATGTTCTGAGAGAGGTCAAAGCAAAAAGAGAGCTAATTTCCAATATTAGGAAGAAACAATCATCATTTTTTGGCCATGTAATGAGAAGAGAACAACTGGAATATACTGTAACAACTGGAAAAATTGAGGGATGAAGAGATAGAGAGAAGCAAAGAGAAAAGATACAAGACAGCTTAAGAGAATGGCTTGGCAGAAGGTCAACAACCGAAATGATAAATAGCTGCCGAGATGTAAGTTGTGGAGAGACATGATCACCTACGCCAGCAGGCCCAGTACTTGATGATGATGATGACTTAGTACAGTGAAGTTTGATACTTTGTTATTATTGATTTACAATATTAAAAATATATTTATTTTAGAGGAGACATTTTCCTCACATTCAGTCACAGGTCGATATTATTTATACTTATTTATATACATCCTACGTTATCACCATACTGTCCTATTATATTAGCTTCCAATATTATAATGTATTTTTTTAAAATTTGAAATAACTAGGAGAAAATAAATGAAAATTGATCTAAAACACACAGTTTGTTTGGACAATTTGCTCTGGAAGTCAGAAATGAGACTAAATAAGAGAATTACAAAGTTATTGTGAACATAATTGTGGAACTGTCAGTAAATTAAATGCTGCAACATATGGCTCCTGGATTTCTCATTAAAGATAACTAGAATTATATGGCTACAGTTACTTAATGTGTTAAGGCAGCAACATAATCTTTCCCCCTTGCACAATCCTTAACTATGTTGCGGACTACCTCAAGTTTGGATTACATTGTGCATCTTTGTCATCATTATGCTTCAACATATATGACTTCGGTTTCTCCTGTCACTAATCAACAAGAGTTCACAGAATGACAGTTCCTGTGAATGTTTCTGGATCTCTTCACAATTTATGACATATAATTTAGGCTCATAACCTTAAACTCTAATCTTAAACAAAAATAAAATAGTATATTATTTTAAAATACAGTGAATTAACTAACTACTGCACTTTTTGAGCAATTCACTGGTATCAAAATAACAATTCAATTTTTTTTTTTTTTTTTTTTTTTTTTTTTTTTTTTTTTTTCAATAATACTTTTATTTCTGTTTTGCATGTATTGTCCTTAATTATGTAGCCAAAATAAGAAATTGGTGTATGGTAATAAAGAGTTCAAAAATCATAAATATTATCAAAGACATGTATGATGGTTACACATGTGCAGTTCGAACAGAGGAAGGACTGAGCGAATGTTTCCCAATAGAAACTGGGGTTAAACAAGGATGTATTTTATCGCCCTTGTTATTTGGAATTGTTATGGACTTCATAATGAAGAAATGCTGCACTGGTAATAAAGGCATCGAATGGATACAAGGAGACCATTTGGAGGACCTCGACTTTGCTGATGACATAGTTCTCATCAGCAGTCAGATAAAAACGATGCAGGAAAACACAAATGAACTATCATCAATAGCCAGCAAAATTGGGCTTGAGGTCAATCATGAAAAGACTAAAGTCATGAAAAGTTTAATTCCAACAAGTGACAAAATATACATGGAAAACAAACCAGTAGAAGAGATCGATCACTTTATCTATCTTGGAAGTCACATTGATCGAGAGGGGATACGAGCAAAGAAATTAGAATCAGACTGGCTAAAGCAGCAATGTCTTTCAGAAGCCTTGAAAAGTTGTGGAAATCAAAACTCATTAGCACAAACACAAAACTTAGGCTATTCAAATCAAATGTACTATCAACCCTTACGTATGCGTGTGAAAGCTGGAAAACAACAAGAGATATAGAAACAAAGTTGAACGCATTCGAAAATAAATGTCTAAGGAAAATACTTGGTATAGAATGGAACGAATTCAAAACAAACGAGGAAATTAGAGAAATCGCCAATCAACCACTAATATCTTCAGTAATAAAGAAAAGACGATGGTCATACGTTAGACATGTGATGAGAAGAGATAATAATCGAATAGCAAAGCAAGCCCTCATATGGGAAACAACAGGTAAAAGAAAAAGAGGAAGACCCAGGGAGACACTGAGAAGAACATTGATGAGAGAGGCAAGAGCAGCAGGAATCAGCTCCCTCAATGAGATAGAACTGCTTGCACAGAACAGAGACAGATGGCGAGATTTGATAAAATATCTTTAAAAGAAAACTGCTAGAACAAAAATTCATATAGGAGAAGGTGTATCTTGGTCTACGCCCTATGGGCCGGTTACGGCTCGAAAGGCCAATAGATAGATAGAATAAAGAGTTATCTGCATAAAAAAATATATACAATAGGCCTAGGCCTTACCATTTATCTGAAGTGAAAATGGAAATAAGGCAACATGGTTCCTCATCAATAATCCTCAGATTAGATCATATCAATTAAATTTATTTATGTTGTTGTGCTATATAGAGCCAATTCTGACCTATAGAAGTGAATCATGGACAGTAGACAAACAAATGAAAAGATGATTGGAAGCCACAGAGATGGGATTTCTCAGAAGAATGTTGAAAGTTCCCTGGACAACTAAAAAGACCAATGAGGACATTATCAAAGAGACCAACACAAAAAAAGAGAGCTTCTAAAAAAACATAAAAAAGAAACAATTAACATTTTCATGCACGTCGTGAGAAGAGGAAAGTTGGATTATTTGGTTACAACTTGCAAAATACAGGGATAGAGATATCGCAGACGACAAAGAGAGAAGATACTAGATAGCTTGGTGTCATGACATGGAAAACAGTCAACGTAAGAATTGATACAATGCACTGTAGATAGAAAATTGTGGAATGACATGATTGCCTACGCCAACCGGTATGGCACATGATGGTAATGATGAGTATCAATATGAACATTTATACAAGTAGTTCAGTTTAAATTTATATTAATTCACCATTCAGATATTAAAGTATTTTATTTTTAAAAAAGACACTGAGTATAATTATAACCCTTTACAACGCCATATTTGTTAAATCAACAGATAATAAAGTGCTTCAGGATTGATGAATTTGGAGATTGGTCCGTTGTAATATTATCAACACATTCATTGGTCTGAATGAAGAGGTTTCTATCTACTGGAGATATTATTTTTATATTGCTTTTTGACTTTGTTCTTATGCAACTTGATGGTATGTACTGTGTACATCAATTTAATGGTTATAATGTAAACTTGTGGGTTTTTTTTTGTTTTTTTTTTATTTATTCGATATTCATCATTCATTATTGAGAGCTGTTTCTGCATTGAAGATTGGCTACCATGGAGTACCATTCAGTCTCTTACTTTGATAGTGCAGGTGATAGGCTGACTTGTCCATCGTTTGATGTTACTTGTCCATGTTAGTCATGGTCTGCCTCTGCCTCTTTTACCTAGTATCTTCCCTTCTAAGATTACTTTTAGTAGGCTGTTGTGTCTTTTAACATGCCCCAAAAATCCAATTTTTATTTTGTTTGAATTGTGTTTAGTAGTTCTCGTTTCATTTTTAGTTGTTTTAAGACTTCATCATTTGTCTTCTTTTTTTTTCATTCCAATTCTTCCTATTCTTCTGTAAGCCCATATTTCAAAGGTTTAAATTTTCTATTCTGTTTTCTTGTCTAATGTCCATATTTCTGCACAATATAGGAATGTTGAATGTTGTATATTTTTCATGGCATTAAAATTGCTTTTTACCATTCCTATTCATTTGTTTATTTCAGTTTTACATTATCCATCACTGGATTGTGTACGTACAAAATAGCATGTGCACAATCCCTTTTTATATTTTATAATATATAGGCTAATGCCAATGGAGTGTGAAATATTTAAATCTAAAACACTGGGCTATTGCACCTAAAAATTCACAAGTGTGGTGTACAGATAATATAATACTATCCCCTAAAACATAATTATTGTATTCTGAAATATTGTCACTTGAATTTTGATACTTTTACACGCCTTAATTACAAGCAAAATTTCTATAGTTTAAATTTGATGTCATTAGATAGGCCTAATTTTTTTTATATTTTTAATGCCAAATTTTGGAATACTGTAGTGGGTGCTTTTTTTTTTTTTAGGTAATTTCTTGATCATATATATTGTCTGGTCAATGCCTCAGTTTTGTCTGTTGCTATTCTGATTTCTCATATTATATATTTGTATTTTATTTCATTATTATCATGCTTGTACTTGTCAGATACCTAAATGTAATTTTAAAAAGGGCTGGTCCTACTTAGATGGTCCCATAATTTGTTCTACAACTGTACATATGGTGGCCATATGTTAACTTTGTGTTCTTGATATTGGTAATTTTGTAATACAGTTTCAAAAGCCAATTCTTCAGTGTTTCTGCCATAAGCTTTACAAGTCTCTTTCCTTAGGCCAGTGAGCTGGCGGCACTCTATTCATCTTATCTGTTTCAACAATGTTTGTAATCTATTTTGGCCCATATAAAGTTTGAAAGTATTACATGACAAGCCCTTTTCTGGAATCCCCAGGGGAGGAAACAAAAAGGAAGGTAAAAATTGACTTTGAGAAAACAGGTGGAAGCAGGGATTGAAAGGATGGGGAAAATAGGAAATGATCTTAAGCGAATGACAAAACCCAGACAGCTTGGAAAGTGCTTGTTGAAGACCTGCTCCACAGGGAGCTGAAAGGAAGAAGAAGTTTGAGAAGTATAACATTTTGTATATTCTACTGGCTACAACACAAACTAATCTTGTTAAGGTGAGGGACTGAAAACAAACCAAGCTCTTCTGTTGGTTTCACTATTTTGTACCCTTGAACACCATTTTGTAACCTGGAACACTTTTGTACCCTGGAACACTAATTTGTACACTGGAAACTACTCATCTGTCCAATGATAGAAGGTATCCCACACAAGTTGAATGCACCAGGCCTGCCTTGTCTTATTGTGGATGAGTGCTGGAACATTGTGCAACTCATTACATTCTCAGGCGTACTGCCTACCATCCAGTGAGGAGAATGAACTCAGCAAAAGAAATATTCCACCAATTCTCCAGACAAATATCTTGCTTTTAGCATTTCATTATTCATGTCTTATATTGTTTACCACAGTCCAGATATCTTGCATTAAATTTTGTTCATATAGAAGCTTTTTATTAATGCCATTGAAGAGATTTCAGAGACAAAATTTTTCATGGTTTTAAGAATCAATTTACATATATATATATATTTATATATTTATGTAACAAATTACATATTATATATGAAGTTTTAGATAGTTGAACAAGGTATTAGATTTCATGAATACCAAGATGATACAAGACCTGTAAAATGAATATGATCTGATGATGGTTCACACTAATCAAATTTAAGAGTGACGCACTGTGCGGTAAAATGTACGCAGCTGAAATCGGCATGTCACACAGTGCGTCGAAATGTGTGAAAAGAGTTAACATTTCATTATTCATGTTTTATATTATTTACTGTAGTCCAAACAAATATCGTGCACTTAACAAACATTTCATTATTCATGTTTTATATTATTTACTGTAGTCCAAACAAATATCGTGCACTTAACATTTCATTATTCATGTTTTATATTATTTACTGTAGTCCAAACAAATATCGTGCACTTAACATTTCATTATTCATGTTTTATATTATTTACTGCAGTCCAAATAATATCGTGCACTTAACAAACATTTCATTATTCGTGTTTTATATTATTTACTACTGTCCAGTTTGTATTTATTTTTCAAATGTAATTTCATGCTTAGAAACTACAGTTTTGATGCAGACAAAACAAAAAAAACTTTCGTCTGGAGACTGCATAAATCATTAGAACACAGTAAAACCATACGTCTACCCTGCGTACATCCACATGAAACTGTAGAACATCACCTATTAGAGTGTCCAAAGCTCACTGATATCGGAGCAACTCTACTTCCTCAAAGGCCTGATAAATGGAATACCTTGTTCGGAACTACAAGGGAACTAAAAAATACCTGCAGATATTACAATACATTGGGCCAAAGGGCATCAGTTTGCAGGCTATTAAAGAGAGACATAACAACAGCAGCAGACTGCATACATTTGAAATGAATTATGTCATGAATTAAATGGGTTCGTAATGGGCTGGATGCAGCGTGTGTTAGAGAATAAGCAACAGGAAACATCAGCATGTGATATGCTCTACCTACGTTGAAAGAAACATCATTTTTTAGTTTACCAAGAGTACATTGAATTCAGTTGGGCTAACTAAACAGAGAGCAGGTGAATGAACCAATAACTCATTGTGCTCCAAACCAGGAGAAAATAGATTCAAATCCTGGTGAGGTGAAGTTTTTTTTAAATGGGGGGTTATAAAAAAAACACTCAGACCCAAACACCTTGGGACGACTGTTCAGGATAATCTTTGATTATTCTCTTGTCCTATTCTATAATTTATTATTATTATTTTTAAAATAATATTAAAATATGTTGTTGTTGTCTCCCATGTACAGGTTTCTATTATGTAGATGTGACAGCGGGTGAAATGACTGAACTTGTGTGCTCCGGTGAATTAGTCCTTCGTACTTATAATTGCCAGTGTCAGGTCAGTGACATTGAGCAGATTATTTTCAGCAGAAAGATAAATGAGACTTCAGATGTGGAGTTGCTAGCAGGACTGAACAAAACAAGTTCATCAGTTATATTGGTGAGTCATGGCTCTTACAATAATACAATGATCTAATTAGATAATCTCGTTTATGATCTCTGGGGGCAACATAGCTGAATGCTGTCAGCAAATCCATCTCTTTACAGTGCCTCTAGATATAGAGTAGCCAGTTGTCTGGCTGAACGAGTAAGGATCAAAAAGAGAAGGCAATCCTGAACTAAAAAATGCCGTGCTGAAGTCAGATGCGTTAGGTCCAAAGGTGCAAATATCACAGTTATCCTGCAAAACACATCTATACTTGCTTAATTTTATTTTAAGAACAGATGACAAAGAGGTCTATGGATTCCTTTAGAAGTCCATGTGTGAATACTAGAAATAAAAAAAGATTGAATATATTATTCCAAGTTTTATTCTCCTTTTGGTTTAGTTATGTGGTCTTCATCTATACCTGTTTTTACCCAGATTGTGTGTAGGTTTTGATGGTAGGAAGCTTCTAGATCTTATGAGTTAGCAGTCATCATCAGGAACAGGAAAAGGATAGGCTATGAGAGAACACCCAGACAGAAACCACAGGCAGGGTGGATCTACAAGCCCTGGCAAGCATCTGCCCTACAAGGAGGAAACCTCCTACATCAAATCAAGATCCAGCCTGCCAAAGGCGGAGTATGTCAGCCACTGTGCAGGTTGAGGGGGAAAAATAAATACTCTTGTGAACATACAAGTTCTAACCATGCAACCAGCTCATCTTGTAGATGTTGTTCTTCCCCTCCATCATGAAACAGGACAAAGAGTCAAGTTCACATGATCCTAAGACTTGAACGCTGTAGAAGAGGAAGAAAGCAAGAGAAAATTGGAGTGTGAGGGACCTGAGAAAATTTGAAATGTAGAACTGCACATAAATGAACTCTATGTATATTAAGTAGAAATAAATGTGCAAAAAATATATTATAACAAAATATGTAACTGGGTGTAACTTCACTAGGAAAGTATAGAGTGTAACCCAAAACTTTGATAGTGAAGTGTAGAGACCAACACTTTTGATAAGTAAGTATAGAGTGAAAAAGAGAGTTCATCATAGCTATGTAGAGTCAATTCTGATCTATGGAAGTGAGTCATAGATAGTAAACAAACAAATGAAAATGACTATTAGAGGCCATAGAGATGGGGTTTCTCAGAAGAATGTTAAGAGTTCCCTGAACAGATGAAAAGACCAATGAGGAAATTTTCAAGGAACCCAACACAAAAAATAAGCTCATAAAAAACATCAGAAAGAAACAATCAACATTTTTTTGGGCACATCATGAGAAGAGGAAAGTTGGAATACTTGGTTACAACTGGCAAAATACAAGGAAAGAGAGATCGTGAATGACAAAGAGAGAAGATACTAGATAGCTTGGTGTCCTGGCATGGAAAACATTCAACATAAGAATTGATATATGCACTGTGGACAGAACATTTTGGAAGGACATAACCGTCTTTGCCAACTGGCTTGGTTCATGATGATTGTAGAGTAAAAGTAAAGTTTCCCTCTATGTCTAGCTAGGTATATGGGGAATATAGTGTTTGTGACCATATTTTTCTTTGACCAACTGCACATTTTTGGGTGGTCAGTATCACACCAGACAGACTATCCTTACTTTCTAGGACAATTTCTGATACCCATTTATAGTTGTTGAGTAAATCCTGAGTTCTTGTTGGGCCAAAAAAAATAAATCTGCCGCTTCTGAGAATTGAACTTGGACCCTTCTGATCAGAAAGTGAGTGCACTAACCACTAAGCCACAGAGGCTGTAAAGAGTAGAGTGTGAAAGTGCACAATTTTGTTTGAGATATAAAGAAGTACAAAACTTTTGTAGGAGTGTAAATAGTGTAGAGGTCCAAAACTTAGCTAGTGAAGTTTAAAGTGTAGAAGTTAGGAAAAAAAACATTGCTAGGGAAGAATATACTGGGAAGGTCCACAACTTTACTAATTAAGTTTAGAGTGTGCAAGTACAAACCTCTACCAGTGGTGCTTAGAGTGTAAAAAACAAGCAACATTTTTTTTCATTTTCTAAGATCTGATAGTTCCTTACAGTTGGATAATAAATGCAGTATATTCAGAGCTGCCTTTATGTAGTTTATGGTTTCAAATTTGTATTTAACGCCTGATGGAATCTAGATTTTTTGTATCGTACTGAGAATGAAACCTGCATCTCCCTGATTGGAAAATGGCATGTTCAATCCAAACTACACTACCTTCTGCTCTCCTAGTTCAGAGTGTGGAAACCCAACATTGTTTGTGTTTGCCAGCTTTATACTTCTAGCAAAGTCCAGAGGGACTGAATTTTGCGTGCATATCACTTTTTCCAATTTTTCACACTGGCAGCCATGTGCTCAGATGTCCCCCGCTATACAGGCAGATATTCTCCAATTTCATAAGTACTCTTATATTTTTATCATCAAGAGTTTTAATGTTTTGGGAAGATTTTTCCTATTAATTTATAGTGCAGTAGCCTTTTTAGTTTCCAACTGCCAAAGGTTCTTTAACTTATGCAGAAAAGATGGCTGTGTACCAAAAGATATACGCTGAGGATAACTAGCAGATAGCAAAAGAACCTAAACATGACATGAAGACTCTGAACATGAACCCTGCAGCCTGGGAAGAAATAGCTTAAGACTGCAATCTTTAGAAACACACTTGAAAGCTCCAGCTCAAATAAGAAGCAGATTCATAGAAAAAAATTATACGCAGTGAAAGAAAAGAAAAAATAACATTTCTAGGGTGCTGCAAAATCCATAGTCAACTATGACTGATGGAGGCTACTACTAATACTACTATCCAGGACTTGTAATCCCACCAGCCCTCCAATTTTCTCTTAATGCAGCCAACTATCCATCAGGCAAGCAAAATTTAGTAGTTATGCATCAGACAGGTTCATATGATACTACACGGTGGAGACACAACAGAGGAGCAGATTTATACAGATCCTCTACTGGTGTGATTTTAGGCCGTAAGTCCTCACTTGAAAAATAGCATGTGCAAAATTTCTTCTAGAACATTTAAGGTTTTCTAATTTTGTTTGGAGTCAAATCTGATCAGTCACGAGAGAGGCTGTTAGATCTGGCTTTATGCCGGTCATAGGGGCATGTCACTGATATGCTTCAGCATTCTCTATTTGTCTATTGTCCTTTCGAGCCGAAGACAGCACATAGGGCAGAACCACAATCTCAAAAACAGAAACCTTGCGTGCCAAAATGGCACATATTGCAGAGATCACTGCTCTAAAATATATGGCGCTGTTTCCATAACAATACTTTTTACAATGACAACTTGTCAAGCCATCGATCAACCTCCTTAGTCGCCTCTTACAACATGCCTGGAAGGTCACAGTGTCACTATTCTTTACTCGGCATTAGTGATTGACTATTCATATTTATTGAGGGAACAAGAGATAGAGGGTAAGGGTAAACAAATAGATAAGTAATAGAGAGGTTAGCCGAAGGACCCGGTATCACTGCAAACGAATTAAAATCCATAATTGCTCGACCACCCGTGCCAGTGGAATCATCCGAATTAAGACTCATCTCATTGAAGGATCCAAACAAAGAAAGGCAGCTGCAGTCCCCATCATAGCTGCTACAGCACACGCCAAAAGACATAAGGCCAAGCAGCACTGAAAGTGAACATAGCTGAACTGTCCTTTGTCATACGATATCATCATTCATCGTAAGCAATTGGAATATTGAAACATAATGCGGATGAAAAACACCTCACCATGCGCACAGAGCACTAACTCAGTAGTTCCGGCAGCAAGCTGGACTTGGAGTATGAGGAAACTGCAACAAGGTACACTTTTCAGACTGAGCCTCAATGGTTCTTGCCGCCTATCCACCATGTTGACCGGTATTCCAATGATGACATATTGCAATCAATACAGAACACACTATTGTGCACACAGTAGAGGATTTCAGCTCACATGCACATCTTCCGCTGTGCTGGTGAAGATCCCAACAGTGGAACTTTTGATCTATACATTTATCAGCTTTGGAAAAAAAGATTTAACCATTTTTCCAGCAAAACATGTAACATTGAATGTTGATGCAAACATGACCTCGTCATCTTGAAACTCAAAATAGAGAGTTTGAAAGAAGGATTTGATAGGAAGTCAACAACAGGAATTGATAAACGGCAGTAGAGGTAGAAAGTTGTGGAGGGATATAATGATCTATTCCAGAAGGATTTGATGATGGTGATGATTTGGGGACCAGGTGGTCTAGAGGTAAGATGTTGGCCTCTAGCCAGGATCCTGGATTCAAATCACACCACAGGCGGTGGAAATTTTTCACTTATAATTGGTGCTTTCCTCATGGCTTTACCCTCCTCCCCTGATTTCTGGGTAGTGAGTTCTGATGGAGAACCTCAGATAAAGGTGAAAAAAAAACCAGATTTCCCATATGCACTTGTGCACATTGACCCCTTGGCTGTTAAAAGTATGGCTTCTGTCTGTGTCAAAATTGTTAAGTAAATTTACCTATGGATGTGTCAAGAGACTACTTAATTATTATTATATCATCAATGCTGTAGTGTCCTGGCCATCTTTGTTCTAGATATGATGGTCGGTCATTCATTCTCGCAAGACTAAAGGCAAGGTCCAAAATCATATATATATCACTATTAGAGACCTGTTATTTGCTTACAATGCTGGACTTGTGTCACCCATCAATTATGTAAATCTTTTACCATACCATTTTTTTCTATTTTTTTTCCATTGCTCCTTCACTTTCAGCTTTAACACAACTTCACATTTTTATGCATTTATTTGCTCCCTGTGGAGCATAGGTCTTAAACACTTTCCAAGCCATTGTGCTTCTTGCCATTCTTTTAAGATCATTCCATGTCTTCCCCATCATCTTCATCTCTGCTTCCATCTGTCTTCTCCATGAATACCTTGTTTTCCTCCTTGTCCTTTTCCCTGGGGATTCCAAAAAAGGACCTGTTGTGTAATATTCTAAGTTGGCTTCCACAGTGTGTGTCGCCATTGTCTATGCTGTATCTCTTTATCCCCTGGTATTTGACTGGTACATTTCCATAATTCTATGTTAGTGATTTTGTCCTGCCATGTCCATCCTTTTATTCTGCGTAAGCATCCATTAATAAAGGTCTGTATCTTCATGATTGTCATTTTTGTTTGCCAATTCTGGAGGATTTCCCGGTAGACAAAAGGTGAGTCGGCAACCCAGACTCCTTGCTGTTATTGGTCAATAATTCTCCCCTCTCCCTATCCCCCATGATAAGGTGACAGAGGAGATAAAGTATGGCATGAGACTGAGAAAAAATCAGCCTAGAACAACATTTTACATAAGCAAGAAATAATTCCCGTGTGTTACCGGGGCCTCATTATGAGGGAGGTAAAGAATAGTGACACTTTGACCTTCCAGGCATGTCGTAAAAGGCGACTAAGGAGGTTGATCGATGGCTTGACAAGCTGTCATTGTAAAAAGTATTGTTATGGAAACAGCGCCATAGATTTTAGAGCAGTGATCTCTGCAATATGTGCCATTTTGGCACGCAAGGTTTCTGTTTTTGAGATTGTGGTTCTGCCCTATGTGCCGTCTTTGGCTCGAAAGGACAATAGAAGAAATAATTAGTTTTCCCATATTAAAAATATGTTAAATCAGCTCCATAATGTGCAAGTCATAAATGAGAAGATAGAACACAGGTATTTTACCAGTAAAAGTGGACAAGGAGATACAACAAAGACGTATACGCTGGATAGAACACTCACTGCAGAAGTCAACTTAGAGTATTAAACGACAAGCCCTTTTTTTTTTATCTCCAGAGAAGACAAGGAGAATGTAGATACAGAATCCGAAGTAAACACACAGTAAAGTTGAGTACGAACAATAAGAAAACTCAAAAGTTTTGGTTTTTTTTTTTAATTAAAATGAAAAAAATTTTTTTTATTGAAAGTGGTTCATTGTACCAGAAGAACAAGCATTATAACTTTGACACTCAAGAGTGTTGTAGGAGAAAGTAAAGGAGAAGAAAAGTAATTTTGGACTGTTTGAACACTTGGACAAATCACAGCTGCAGGAACAAAAATATTATGATCATTACATGTCCTTATTTGTTACAGGTGCCAATAGTCTGGAATAATTTTGGATGGGTATTCTATTTTGAATTGAATGAAATTGTAGCCCACTATGTTCATAGTACTGCTCAAATTAATGGCTTTTATACATGCACTGTTGTTGTTGAGCAAGGCTCCAGCATTTCTCTTAACACAACAGTGCACATCAACGTTAAAGGTAAGATTTAGGTTGTTTTTCTTGTTTGAGCAAATATGACTTAAATTGTTTGTCATAAAACACAGGTTACCCATCATATTATGTGATTTATGAAGAATATAGCATTAGTGTACATGCTTTATTATAGTCGTAGAAAGTAAAAATGAAGCCCTTTCTTCAACAGCAAAAAGACATGAAGAAATGTTTGCAACAAATAAAAAGAATGTTCTAAATGCATAATTAAAGTAAATGAGAATGTATCAGAACAGGTCAATGAATTCATATAACAAGGAAGGATTTAACTTTAGATGGCAGGTACAACACGATAGCTCTGGAAAAGACTGCATTTAAAAAATAATGAGAAAAGATATGCCACCTATTTTTGTCAGTAAAAGATTTTTTTTTAAAATATTTTAAAAATTCAAATTCATTGTTAAGATGCAAGTTCTCTTTATATGGCTGTGAATCCTGGGCAATTGGATACCAGACCCCCAAACAATCCTTGGAGGCAATAGAAATTAGGTTTTTCAGTAAATGTTGAGAGTAACATCATTATCATGTGCCATACTCATTGGTGTAATTGATCATGTCCTTCCACAATTTTCTGTCCACAGTGCATCATATCAACTTTTATGTTGACTGTTTTCCATGCCATGACACTAAGCTATCTAGTATCTTCTCTCTTTGTCATCCACTATGTCCTTTCCCTGTATTTTGCCAGTTGTAACCAAGTATTCCAATTTTCCTCTTCTCATGATGTGCCTGAAAAATGTAAATTGTTTGTTTCTGATGTTTTTTAAGAGCTCCCTTTTTTTGTTGGCCTCTTTGAGAATTTCCTTGTTGGTCTTTTCAGCTTCCCAAGGATCTCTGAACTTTCTTATGATAAATCCCATCTCTGTGGCCTTTAATCGTTTTGTCTACTGTCCATGATTCGCTTCCATATGTCCAAATTGGCTTTATATAACACAGATGAACTCTCTTATCTATTAACAGAGATTTGTTGCACAAGATTTTTTTCATTTTCTTAAATGCTACTGTGGCCTGTGCTTTTCTGTTTTCTTTTATTTTTCTGGTGCATCTTCCGTCCGGTGTTATTATTGCGTCCAGGTATTTGAAGCTCTCCACTTGTTTCAGATTTGTTCTGTTTATTTTTATGTTTCAATGTCATAATATTGTTGCTGTAAAGTGAGAACATATCTGTAACATCAGCAGGTTAAAAAAGAGTAATAAGAAATAAGAGTAACATTTTAAAAGAGACTAAAGCAAAAGGATAACAGCCTATTTCAAACATTAGAGGGAAAGAATCACATTTTTTTTGTCATGCAATGAGAAGGGAATAGCTGGAATATATTGCGACAACTGGGAAAAAAAAATTCGAAAAAAAAAAGATGGAGAGAAGCAGATAGGAAAGATGCAAGACAGTTTAAGAGAGTGAGCCACGATAGCTCAGTGGTTAGTAAACTGATCTACAAAGGATGAGAGATCGAATTCGATCCTGAGCAACGGCTTCCAGGTTTACCCAGCCTTAAATGGGTACTGGATTTTTTTGGGGAAAGTAAAGCGGCACGAGCATAATACTGACCACATCATCATTTCTCCCCCCCCCCCCCCCCCCCTTTTCTTCCAAAAAATAAAAATAAAAAAAGAAATCATGTGCTGAATTATGGTCATTAACACCATATTTCCTATACGCCACATGGCATGACAAGGGCACTTTACCTTTTTTTCACAGTTTAAGAGAATTGTATGGTAGGAAGATAACAACAGAATAGCTAAATAACTGTAGTGGTAAAAAATTGTGTAGAGACATCATGACATGTGCCAGCAGGCTTACTTGATAGGCACTTGGTGATGATGATGATGTCCATATTTGTTAGTGACATTCAGCATTCTTACAGATCATGAGGTCAGTATCACATTACACCCTTTCAATGCTACTTCACGCTGAAGTCTTCTTCACTACTAGTTTGTGGTGGGTGTGTGTTTTATACTGGAGAATGTGCTGAAGAGGGGATCTGAGCACTTTTGAATTATCTATTGTGCAATAAAGAAATCTGTCAACGAAATGAAACACCACACCTTACTTTTTTGACAAAATCTGTGACATTCATTATTTCAGAGGCTAGTGAATATTTTGTCAGTTAACAGGAAAGGACATAACAATTGTGAGAATATATTCTGAAGTAACATATAAAAAAAAAAAATAATATATGTATATTAGTTATAAATATTGATAATTTAGCTGCTATATACCGTTTTATGTTTATTTTACATTGTTATAAGAAAGATGTCATGGCATGGCAAACAGTCAACAACAAAACTGATACGATGCACTGTAGATAGAAGATTGTGGAAGGACATGATCGCCTATGCCAACCGGTATGGCACATGATGTTGATGATAAGAAAGATTGTAGATTGAAAGTAGCATAAGTATCTTTAAAGGAATCAAAGAATTTCAAAAGAATCAAAGGAAGTATCTTTAGATTGAAGTTAACATAGACCTTGCTAAAATAAGGATGGAAAATTAATGTTTACATAAATACTGCCACATAAAGATTATAGATGACATAAGCATAATCATTCCTAAATGTTTGCAGTTAGCTTTCTATGGTGCCTGTCATAAATGGGTACATTGGAATTCTTTCTTGTCATGAACAGTAGTGTTATTTTCATATGTGATGTGTGTGTTTTCAGTATATTCTGAGTGATGTGTGTGTGTTCAGTATATTCTGATTGTTATGTTTGTTCAGTATATTCTGAGTGATGTGTGTGTTTAGTATATTCTGAGTGATGTTTGTCTTCAATATATACTCTGAGTGATGTGTGTGTTTAGTATATTCTAAGTGATGTTTGTCTTCAATATATACTCTGAGTGATGTGTCTGTTCAGTATACTCTTGAGTGATGTTTCTGTTCAGTATATTCTGTGTGCCTGTTCAGTATACTCTGAGTGATGTTTTTTCAATATATACTCTGAGTGATGTGTGTGTGCAATATATACTCTGGGTGATGTTTGTGTTCAATATATACCCTGAGTGATGTGTGTGTTCAATATATACTCTGAGTGATGTGTGTGTTCAATATATACTCTGAGTGACGTTTCTGTTCTGTATATCCTCCCTCCTTTGCACTTCTCTCCTTCCCACTAATTTTGTTACCATATATCAGGGCCAAAAATGATATTAATAGTTCTCTCATTAAATATACTTTAAATTTCTACTGAATTAAAAAATGTTTTCACTCTTACCAGAAAGATTGACTGCTAACTTGCCCATAGAGGTCCTAGACTTTGCTTTAGAAATACTGGTATTTCTAATTGCCGTTACAGTTTTAAGCTGCACTTTTGTAGTCATATGTTTTTGTACACAAGACAAAAGAACAGGTGAGAAAATATTTTTTTATGTATCTTAACTTTTTCCGTACAATCCGCCGCATGGTGCGCCATTTCTGTTTCGGTTGCGTACGTTCCGCCGCATGGTGCGCCATGCTCAATTTTATTAGTGTGAACGCCATCAAACCATATTCGTTTTACATGTCTTGTATCATCTGGATATTGGTGAAATCTAATACCTTGTTCAATTATCTAAACATTCATATATAATATGTTATATGTTAGATAAATATAAATATGTAGATTGATTCTTAAAACCATGAACAATTTTGTCTCTAAAATCTCTTCCGTTGCGTCGATAAAAAGCTTCCGTACGGAAAGAGTTAATCCATATTTTTTAATATGTTACTTAACGGTCATATCTTGGTGAAACTGCATAGCATTTTTTAAAAATGTGTACATTTTTTGGATGTAGGATAGTAGATATAGGTGCAAATAGTCACCACAGTCGATATTCTAATGTAAATGGCATTCACAGGAAAGAAATTAACAGGCAATCAGATTCTTTAAATTGTCAGTTTCAAGGCTTTTAACAAGCTTGGAATGAATGTTGAGCAAAGATTATTAACTTTCTTGCATAGTATTCTAACCTCTAATATCTTCAGTAATAAAGAAAAGACGACGGTCATGTGTTGGATATGTGATGAGAAGAGATAATAACCGAATAGCAAAGCAAGCCCTCATGTGGGAAACAACAGGTAAGAGAAAAAGAGGAAGACCCAGAGAGACACTGAGAAGAACATTGATGAGAGAGGCAAGAGCAGCAGGAATTGGCTCCCTCAATGAGATAGAGCTGCTCGTCTCGCACAGAACAGAGACAAATGGTGAGATTTGATAAAATATCTTTAAAAGAATTGAAAACTGCTAGAACAAAAATTCAGATAAGGGAAGGAGTATCTTGGTCTATGCCCTAAGGGCCGGCCACGGCTCAAAAGGTCAATAGATAGATAGATAGTATTCTAGCACACACAAATAATTCTCTCTATTGAATGCTATTTTAACTAGAACATTGCCTGATCGTGATCATTTTTCTCTAGAACATTGCCTGACATTGACTATTTTTTTACTAGAACATTGCCTGATGGTGACCATTATTCACTAGAACATTGCCTGATGGTGACCATTATTCACTAGAACATTGCCTGATGGTGATCATTTTTCTCTAGAACATTGCCTGATGGTGATCATTTTTCTCTAGAACATTGCCTGATCGTGTTCATTTTTCTCTAGAACATTGCCTGATCGTAATTATTTTTCTCTAGAACATTGCCTGACATTGACTATTTTTTTTTACTAGAACATTGCGTGATGGTGACCATTATTCACTAGAACATCGCCTGATGGTAACCACTTTTCACTAGAACACCACCTGGTATGACCATATGTAACTACATCTTTCTTGGCATTATGGAACTAAATTTTCACACTTCATGTAATTTTTTCAGTAAGGTACTTTCTTTCTTTCTGGTATTCGCCTGTTTACTTTTAAAAGAATAAATAGACTTCCTCATCATCAGCCCTTAAAGGACTTTAAAATGGGCGTAGTTGTGTTGTGGTTTATTGGCGCTTTTTGGTCAAGCTCATTCAACTTCAACATGGCATTTTTTAGTACCAGGTTGGCTTCTCTCTTTGAACCCTTATTGTTTGGTCATACTGGATAGTCACTTTCCAGGAGTACTGCTGGGAGGTGAAGTAGGGTCTTGATCAGCTCTTGTTTGTCGATCCTGATGCATGTAGTCAGCTGTGGGTTGCTGGATGAGTGTTTTGGCCCCCGAAAAAAAACATTGGCATTATAAAACTAAATTTCCACACTTCATGCCAGCGTTACACTACAGTCAGTGGGTAGTGATTTTTTAAAATTTAAAACTACCAAGATTTTTTTTTTTTTACCAATCCTATATTTAACCCTAGATTATTATTCCATCGTTAAAATTACTGCCCCAGAATACAAATTCTTGAAATTTGACAATTTACTGTAGGCAAACATCTCCTTCTCCCCCCCCCCCCCCCCCCCCCCCCTTTTTTTTTTTTTTTTACCTAACTACTACTTCCAGTGACCCGTAAATGTTAGATTTGTTTACTTTGATGTTGGATATTTATTTTTTCAAATGTTTGGTAAAAATTAACATTCGTAGAAAGGGGGCTTTTTTTTTATATTTTTTATAAATTTCATCAGTTTTCAAGAAATTTATTTATTTTTTCTTTCCTCATGATGGGGGAAATGTCTTCAGCTGTCGACAAGACATCAAAGAAACCTTTGTAACATGGGATAGCCAGTGAATAATGCTCTGAGAGAGCCGAATATACAGCTGGACTTATGGCTGCAGTATGAATAAACAATGTAAAACCTCCGGTAACCGCTGTACGATGCCTTCAAATTTCAGCCCATAATTCAAATATAATCCAGGAAATTATTACAGCATTCAATTCCCATATATCTGCTTGGGTAAACACACAGTTGTGTAGCAAAAGTTCAAAGAAAATACTATTTTTGGAACCTAAATGTAACATTTAAGTTGCAGTAATTTTTACAACAGTATCATGAAAACACGATTAGAGGCCACAGAGATGGAATTTCTCAGAAGAATGTTGAAAGTTCCCTGGACAGCTAAAAAGACCAATGAGGAAGTTCTCAAAGAGGCCAACACAAAAAGGGAGCTCTTAAAAAACATCAGAAAGAAGCAATCAATATTTTTCGGGCACATCATGAGAAGAGGAAAGTTGGAATACTTGGTTACAACTGGCAAAATAGAAGGAAAGAGAGATTGCGGACGAGAGGGAGAGAAAATACTGGATAGCTTGGTGTCATGTCATGGCATGGAAAACAGTCAACAACAGAACTGATACGATGCACTGTAGATAGAAGATTGTGGAAGGACATGATCACCTACGCCAACCGGTATGGCACATGATGATGATCATGAAAACATCAGCCACAGATGTCTTGTATAATCTAGGGTTAAACTTACCTAAAAGAAAATTCTCAAGACCTACAAATAAATATCAAAATTGAAGGAATACATATGGAGACAGTTCAGAGCTACAACTACCTGGGACATACTATAACCAGTGATAGAAAATGTATAACTGAAATAAACAAAAGAATAGGTGTGGCAAAAAGTAATTTTAATGCCATGAAAAATATACTAACATTAAAACAAATAACACCAGGGCTAAAACTAAGAATAGCAAAATGTTACATCTTCTCAATATTACTGTATAGTGCAGAAACAAGGACATTAGACAAGAAAACAGAACAGAAAATTGAAGCCTTTGAAATGTGGATTTATAGAAGAATAGGTAGAATTGGATGGAAAGAAAAGAAAACAAACGATGACGTTTTAAAACTACTAAAAATGAAAAGAGAACTACTAAACACAATTAAAACAAGACAAATGAAATTTTTGGGGCATGTTAAAAGACACAACAACCTAATAGAAGTAATATTGGAAGGGAAAATACAAGGTATAAGAGGCAGACCAAGACTAACATGGACAAGTAACATCAAACGATGGACAAGTCAACCTATGACAATCTGCACCATCAAAGCAAGAGACAGAGTAGAATGTGGCTCCATTGTAGCCAACCTTTGATGCGGAGATGGCACTCAATGATGATGATGAAACTTACCTCTGTCTTCCTCTTACTTCAGTTTCTATAAATTTAAAATGATAAAGTAAAGAGAATCATATAAGTGGGAGGTTGATAAACTCGGATTGAAGACAAAATAATATGTGAAGACTAAAACTAAAATAACATCTAGTCTGAAGGAAAATGAACATAAAGATTATTAAAATTCTGACAGGAGGCAAGGTGCCCGACAGCAATAGAGCTGGAAGCTGTCAGTGACTAATAGCTGATGGTTTGTGCCAGGATTGGTGAATCAGAGCCATCCAGACCTTGTTCTACCACTTTGCGGTGCCTATAGAAATAGACTAACCAGTCTAGTCTGGCCAAGCGAGTAGGGATCGAAGATTGAAGAGGGAAGGCAACTAAGTATTCCAAAATGCTTATGCTTAGCTGAAGTCAGATGTGTTGGGCTGAAATGTACATATAAACAACACAAAGCATCCATGCCCACTTAACATTCTTTTAAAGTAACAGTAAAGTATGAGACTTGAATCAGCATATTATCACGCAAATTTTCACCCATATGTGCTCAGCCGCCTATGCAGAAGTGTTCTGAGGCTTCTGGATTGGGTCACTTCAAGCATCGAAACTCATGTTGCGAGGCGGCATTCTACATCTTCTCAGAGTACTACCCTGCTACCCATTTCTTCCAGTGGCTGGGTTGACCGCAGGGGTATTTTTTTCCCAACCACGAGTAGAATTCACACTGCTTCCAGCGGGAATTGAACACAGGTATTCGGTATCCCAGTTGAGTGGTTTTCCCAACTAGGCTACCAAGGCCCCCATCATTCATGTAAACATCCTTTTAAGGAGAGATGATATAGATGACTAGCAGCTTCTTTAGTATTCAGGTGAAAGCCAGAGAGGGAAAGAAGTTCTAACATAATAAATACTTACATGTCCTGATCTAGAGGAGTTGATATTTTGATCTTTGACTGAGATTCAGTCACAACATGAACTATGGCCACTTACATGTTCTTAACTCTGTGTGCATTAAACTAGTGATGGTGTTCTGTTAGTATCTAACTCCTATAGCGCAGAAGTAAAAGGAATGGCCATGCATCCAATAATATCACCTATAATCAAGGTAAGAGGGTGAGCATATGTTTCATCTATAATCAAGGCAAGAAGGTGAGCATATGTTTCATCTATAATCAAGGCAAGAGGGTGAGCATATGTTTCATCTATATTCAAGGTAAGAGGGTGAGCATATGTTTCATCTATAATCAAGGTAAGAGGGTGAGCATATGTTTCACCTATAATCAAGGTAAGAGGGTGAGCATATGTTTCATCTATAATCAAGGTAAGAGGGTGAGCATATGTTTCATCTTATAATCAAGGTAAGAGGGTGAGCATATGTTTCATCTATAATCAAGGTAAGAGGGTGAGCAAATGTTTCATCTATAATCAAGGCAAGAGGGTGAGCAAATGTTTCATCTATAATCAAGGTAAGAGGGTGAGCAAATGTTTCATCTATAATCAAGGTAAGAGGGTGAGCAAATGTTTCATCTATAATCAAGGTAAGAGGGTGAGCATATGTTTCATCTATATTCAAGGTAAGAGGGTGAGCATATGTTTCATCTATAATCAAGGTAAGAGGGTGAGCAAATGTTTCATCTATAATCAAGGTAAGAGGGTGAGCATATGTTTCATCTATAATCAAGGTAAGAGGGTGAGCATATGTTTCATCTATAATCAAGGTAAGAGGGTGAGCAAATGTTTCATCTATAATCAAGGCAAGAGGGTGAACATATGTTTCATCTATATTCAAGGTCAGAGGGTGAGCATATGTTTCATCTATAATCAAGGTAAGAGGGTAAGCATATGTTTCATCTATAATCAAGGCAAGAAGGTGAGCATATGTTTCATCTATAATCAAGGCAAGAGGGTGAGCAAATGTTTCATCTATAATCAAGGCAAGAGGGTGAGCATATGTTTCATCTATATTCAAGGTAAGAGGGTGAGCATATGTTTCATCTATAATCAAGGTAAGAGGGTGAGCATATGTTTCACCTATAATCAAGGTAAGAGGGTGAGCATATGTTTCACCTATAATCAAGGTAAGAGGGTGAGCATATGTTTCATCTATAATCAAGGCAAGAAGGTGAGCATATGTTTCATCTATAATCAAGGAAAGAAGGTAAACATATGTTTCATCTTTAATCAAGGTAAGAGGGTAAGCATATGTTTCATCTATAATCAAGGAAAGAAAGTGGGCATATGTCAGCCATGTGATGAGAAGCAACAAGAGAATCTCAAAGCAAGCCCTCAAATGGGAAGGTGAACAGGCAAATAAATACAATGCTGCAGTAAAGCTGGTAGCAGGTAATAAGTGCTGGTGTGTAACACTCCTACAGAGCATGTTGACAACTTTACAGAAAGGGACAATAAAAAAATATCTATTTCTGCTTGTGGAGTCCTTGTTTTCTAAAGAAGGCTGTATGTAGGCCAAAACTTCAAATATTTTGTATTGTCCTTTTTTGTAAAGCTGTCAGCAAACTTTGTGTATGTTACAGCCTACCACTTGTTCCCTCAAATGAGAAACAGCAAAAGAAAAATAGGTCGACCTAGAGAAACACTAAAAAGAAAATTTAGGTGGGAAACAAGAATGTAGTAGGCATCACTTCCATTGCAAGGTGGTGTCGCTCACTCAAAACGGATGCAAGTTCTGTCCAATGTCTGGTGATAATTAATAATAAAGATTGTCAAACTTGGAGAGACTAGAATCTCTGCCATATGTTTCATGTTTGGTTAGAAGGGATTTATAGAATTCATAATACAATCAAAAGATATTTCTAGTCATGACAAATATAGCTGAGACAGGGACTTCGAATAGGACACACGTTATGGAAGCTATATTAAAGCATTATCCGAGCATCAGCATTGAAAGTGGAGAAGAGGACAGTAAGGAGCCACACAGGGACTGAGTGTATAATAAAGAGAAAAAATTAACTGCACAGCGACTCAATTTATTATAAAGAGAAAAAATTAACTGCACAGCGACTCAATTTATTATAAAGAGAAAAAAAATTATCAACTAACCAGAAACTGAATTTATAATAAAGAGAACACAAATAATCAACTAACCATAGACTGACTTTATAATAAAGAGAACAAAAATAATCAACAAAACAATGACTACATATTTAATAAAGAGAACAAACTAATCAGCAAAACAACTGAATTTATAATAAAGAGAAAAAAATTAATACACAGCGACTGAATTTATAATGAGAAAAAAATAATAAACAAAACAACGACTGTATTTATAATATAGAGAAAAAATAATCTACAAAACAGTGATCGAATTTATAATAAAGAGAAAAATAATAATAAACGCAGAGAATGAATTTATAGTAAAGAGGAAAAAATAATCAGCTACACAACGACTGATTTTATACAAAGAAAAAAAAAATAATTAACTACACATTGACTGAATTTATAGTAAAGAACTGCACAAGAACTGAATTGATAATAACAATTTTTTAAAAGAGAAATATGGAAAAGTTGAAAAATAGAATTAGGCAAGAAATAAACGGTTTGTTGAAACATTCTGTGCTGCTTCAAGAGGAGCGGAAATGTTGATAAATGTATTTCACATTCATTATTTTATCACATTCCTATTTTGTTCTTGTTATCTTCACGTTCTGTAACACAATTTATTACCTATTTTATTACATTCCTATTTTTTTATTCCCTTCACAACTGTAACAAATTCTATTACCCATTTTATCACATTCCTAATTTGTTATTCGCTTCACAACTGTAACAAATTCTATTACCCTCTTTACATTTCAAGTTCCAGAGAAACGGCAGAAATTTTACAGATGGAAACTACATAAGAAACGCAAAAGTGGAGCACCAAGCAGGGGTGGTTTCCGAACACCTCCTAACAAGAGGTAACAAAGAAGACCACAGTCAAGGATTTGTTTGTTTTATTGATATTTGCTATGTTGATTTTTGTTCTGTCTTGTCTGCTGCCCCATAAAAGGGGTAGGGAACAGGCAACTAATTGCAGTGCTGCAGTAAAGCTGGTAGCGAGGAGCCATTATTGGGGTTTGATGTACACTCCTTTTTGTAAAGCTGTCACCGTGCCAAAGATATTACAAAGATGGGTCGATGGAATATTAGAAGCACTAGGAAACATAACAGCAGCAGAGGCAAACAGAAGAGCAAAAGACTGCAAATTATATCTCCCCTCGACGCTGAAAGGCAGATGAGGAAGGAAAGAAGAAAAGAAGAAGAAGTCACCGTGCCTCACCGTTTGTTGTTGTTATCCCGTTTTCTGAAGTAGGCTGAAACATCAGTATTTTGTTGTGTTCCTTTTTTGTAAAGTTGTCACTATACCCTGGAGTGAACATCACACCCTTACTACTGGCCCCCTGTCTCTTAAAAGGCATGAAATGGGCATAAGTATCTTTATTTTGTTGTTGACAGCAGACTCTACAAAATGTACCTCCTTCAATCAAGCACACCGGACTTCAGCAAAGCATTTTTCATTTTTTGTAGATCTGGGTTTGTTCTCCCCCATCCCCCCACAATTTATTCCCCGAAGCTCTCATATTTGCCAATTTTTTCTTTCTTTTTGTTATGAGCACTAACTACTGAAATATCATTCATACATAAATATTGGCTTTTGCTAAATATTGTATGTTTTGTGTGTGATGTCACAAACTGGGACTACTTCACTAAAATATCAGTTTTAAAAATGAAAGGAATGTACTAGAGTCAGGGTCTCTTCATCCATGATTGATGCAAAATTGTAGCTAAAATACCACTTTGAGATGAAAAAAAACAGCTGGGGGCTACAAACAAAATTTGGAGAAGAATGACTGTGAATAGCACAGAGTGTGAAGATATTTAAGGTAAAGGTACGGGACTTGAATCAGCATCTTAGCATGCTGGTTTTTACCCTATGTGTTCGGCCGCCTATCTAGAAGTGTTTAGAGACTCCTATCTAGTGTCATCTCAAGCATTGTAATTCATGAGTGAGGCATCATTCCTCACCTTCCCAGAGTATGAACCCTGGTACCCATTTCTGGTATCTTTTTTTCAACCATGATTACAATACACACTGTTTCCAGCGAGAATCGTACACAGGTTATTTGAATGTCAGTAGCCAGTGAGATCTACATACTATAGACAGTCATCTTTATGTCTGGGCACCTGTGCCTGACAAAGGCGTATCATTAGATATCGTTCCGGGTAGACAGGACTCGTAAACCTCGACTGGTAACCCGTCTAGAAGAAGGGAAACTTCGACCACAAAACCCTCCACTACCTTGTGGACTAGATTCTAGTTAGAATCGAAGGTTATGGGAGTACACCCAGAGTCAAAATCTGGAGGGAGGAACCCTAAGAAAGTAGATGGAGTTAATCATCTTTCTGGCATCCCCTGCACCTTCTTCCAATTCCGAACGTATGGACTACGTCCCTCCTTCGGAAATTCTTGAAATCAAGAGGGGGATAGTGCGACTGGGTAAAGCACTCCATATTCCATGTCCAGGCAGAGTAGGCAAAGTGAAATGAGGAAGAAAGCACCAATGTTTAAACATGGCACATGGAATGTAAGGACCATGTGCCCTGGACTTGCTAAGCAAACACACTGAAAGAAGGGCAAATTAGAACAACAGCCCCCATAGATAAAGAACTAAATAGGCTACATGTTGCCGTCTAAGAAACTAGACTCTGAGATTGTGGTTCTGTAAAGGAAGAAAATTATACTTTTTTCTGGCAAGGTCTAAGCCCTGAAAAGCCACGGCTGTATGGAGTAGGCTTCACTGTACATAACAAACATATAAACTTCATGACCACACCAAAAGGAGTGTCAGAATTCTCTATAATTCTTCAGCTGCATACAAAGAGTGGATTAATAAACATCATTAGTGCCTATGCACCAACGTTGGCTGCATCAGGCGAAGAGAAAGACAATTTCTACCAACAACTTCAAATGATCATAGACTCACTTCCAAAGGAAGAGCTATTATATATACTCGGTGATTTCAACGCACGCACAGGATCTGACCAACAATCTTGGCCAACATGCCTAGGCCATCACGGCATTGGAAAAATCAACGAAAGTGGCCAGAGACTCCTAGAATTCTGCTCTGATAATCATCTATGTGTAACTAATACTTCATAATGTAAAACATAAACATAAATTAACATGGCACCATGCTAGAAGTGGTCACTGGCACCAACTAGACCTAGTTCTAACAAGCAGGCAGTCATCAAATAACATCAGAATAACACGAACATATCACAGTGCAGACTGCAATACAGACCAGGCTCTCATCATCAGCAAGATAAAAGCTAGAAGTAGTCGCATTTACAAATCAAGAGAGCCTTCCGCAGCCAAGATCAACATCACAGTGACTAAAATCTCATCAAATAAAGACATTTTTAGATCTAAGTTTGAAGAACCTGTAAAAGATTCATCAAGCGTGGATGACAACTGGTACTCTCTGAAAACACACATCTATAATTGTGCTCTAACTACAGCCGAAAAAGGTTCTCAAAAAATGACTGGATCAAAGAAAATGTAGCAAGACTAGACCCACTAATAGCTAACAAGAAAAAAGCACTACTGAACTTCAAAAACAACCCCAAAGCAAATCACTAAGGACCAGCTTAAAAATGCACAAGCCACTCTACAATGCGAAGCAAGAAGATGCGCAAATGAATACTGAAACAATCTATGCTCTGAAATACAGAAAGCCTCAGACAGGGTTACTCAAAAACCATACATGACAATATAAAAAAGGCCCTTGGACAAAAAAATAACCAAATTAGCCTCCCTAAAATTCAAGTTTGGAGAACGTATTACTGACAAGGGACAACAAATGGAAAAGATGGGTAGAACACTACTCCAACCTATGCCATGGTGACAGACCAGCAAACACACTTCTAGCCCAGTCAATACCTAAATATCCTACAATGTCTGAGCTGGATGTTGAGCCTACTATGAACAAACTTATTGACGCCATAAATGCCCTCTCAAGAGGAAAAGTTGCAAGAAATGACAACATTCCCACAGAGATACTAAAGGAAAACTTAAACATACTACTTCCACATCTATACAAACTGATAATAAAATGCTGGTGACAAGGAGAAATACCTCATGATATGAGATATGCTAAGATCATAACACTATAAAAAAACAAAGGAGACAGGTGTGATTGCAATAACTACAGAGACATCTCTGTCCTTAGCACATCCAGCAAGGCTTGTGCGAGAGTCATACTAAAACGCCTGCATAGACTTGCTGAACTTATTCTTCCCTAGTCTCAATGCGGCTTCAGAGCTGGGAGATCAACCATAGACATGATTTTCACACTTAGACAATTACAAGAAAAATGTCGGGAACAAAATATGCCGCTCTATATTGCCTTTGTGGATCTCACAAAGGTCTTCGACTCAGTAAATAGAGATGAGCTCTACAGGGTGTTAGAAAGCATAGGCTACCCACCTAAATTACTGAAGCTGATTATGTCCTTTCATGAAAACATGAATGCTAAAATCCACTTTGATGGGAGTTCATCAGAGAGTTTTAAAGTCAACAACAGAGTGAAACAGGGATGTATCCTCGCCCTCACCCTTTTTGGTATATTTTTTGCTGCCCTTCTAAATTATGCCTTTGAAGGAGATATTTACATTCGCTCAGGAGATATTTACATTCGCACAAGATCAGATGGCTCACTGTTCAACTTAGCACGACTAAGAGCAAAGACAAATGTTGCCCTACTTAAAGAACCTTTATTTGCTGATGATGCAGCCCTAGTCGCTCATAGTGAAGCCACCCTACAATCGCTGATCAACAACCTGGATGAAGCACCTTTTCTTGCGACCTTTTCTCACTGTCAATTAGTGTTTAGAAAACAGTAATAAGTCAAGGTGACATCAAACCTTTATTAATCACTTTAAAAGATTGTCCACTAGAATCAGTTCAGAAATTCATATACCTTGGATCAACAATTACGCAAACCACTTCTCTTGATGATGAAATAAACAGCTGAATTGGTAAGGCAGCTACGACCTTCTGCAAACTCACAGAAAGAGCCTGGAACAACACGAAACTAACACTGAAGACCAAACTCTTAATATATCAAACTTGTGTGCTTAGCACACTATTATATGGATCTGAAACCTGGACAACATATTCAAATCACGAAAAAAGACTAAATGTCTTGCACATGTGATGTCTCCGCAGAATAATGCACATCAAATGACAGGATAAAATAACCAACTGACCTGTCCTGCAACATGCTAAGACCCCAACAATCATGTCGATGCTTAGATGTTGAAGACTAAGATGGCTGTGGCATGTCCAGCAAATGAAAGAAAAACACATCTCCAGGCAAATACTATATGGTGAACTAACACATGGAAAAAGACAAATAGGCAGACCTAAACTACGATATAGAGATATCTGTAAACCATCTCTAAATGACTTCTCCATCTGTGAAATTGACTGGGAACATCTGGTTAGTGATCACACATCATGGAGAGCATGAATAAGGAATGGTATAACATCATTTGAGTATGTGCTAAACCAAAACTAAGAAGATAAAAAAGCTCATGAAAAAGGATGGAAAACCCTGTGGATCAGTGGGCCTGACTTGTTCATTCTGTGGCTGTGTGTGTTTGTCAAACATTGGTAGAATTAGCCACGAGAGAAGCTGTTCGACAAACACAAAACCTAAAAAAATGCACAATAGCCTCCATGTCAGACAAGGCGAAAAAGGCCACATGGACAGTCATCCTTGAAATTGATGCTTATACTGTAGACAGTCGTCACTGGAAGTGATGCACATACTGTAGACAGTCATCACTGGAATTGATACACATACTGTAGACAGTCATCACTGGAATTGATACACATACTGTAGACAGTCATCACTGGAAGTGATACACATACTGTAGAGAGTCATCACTGGAATTGATACACATACTGTAGACAGTCATCACTAGAATTGATACACATACTGTAGACAGTCATCACAAGAATTGATACACATATTGTAGACAGTCATCATTGGAATTGATACACATACTGTAGACAGTCATCACTAGAATTGATACACATATTGTAGACAGTCATCATTGGAATTGATACACATACTGTAGACAGTCATCACTAGAATTGATACACATATTGTAGACAGTCATCATTGGAATTGATACACATACTGTAGACAGTCATCACTACAATTGATACACATATTGTAGACAGTCATCACTGGAATTGATACACATACTGTAGACAGTCATCACTAGAATTGATACATATATTGTAGAGAGTCATCACTGGAATTGATACACATACTGTAGACAGTCATCACTGGAATTGATACACATATTGTAGACAGTTATCATTGGAATTGATACACATACTGTAGACAGTCATCACTAGAATTGATACATATATTGTAGAGAGTCATCACTGGAATTGATACACATACTGTAGACAGTCATCACTAGAATTGATACATATATTGTAGAGAGTCATCACTGGAATTGATACACATACTGTAGACAGTCATCACTAGAATTGATACACATATTGTAGACAGTCATCACTGGAATTGATACACATATTGTAGACAGTCATCACTGGAATTGATACACATACTGTAGACAGTCATCACTAGAATTGATACACATATTGTAGAGAGTCATCACTGGAATTGATACACATACTGTAGACAGTCATCACTAGAATTGATACACATACTGTAGACAGTCACCACTGGAATTGATACACATACTGTAGAGAGTCATCACTGGAATTGATACACATACTGTAGACAGTCATCACTAGAACTGATACACATACTGTAGACAGTCATCACTGGAATTGATACACATACTGTAGACAGTCATCACTGGAATTGATACACATACTGTAGACAGTCATCACTGGAAGTGATACACATACTGTAGAGAGTCATCACTGGAATTGATACACATACTGTAGACAGTCATCACTAGAATTGATACACATACTGTAGACAGTCATCACAAGAATTGATACACATATTGTAGACAGTCATCATTGGAATTGATACACATACTGTAGACAGTCATCACTAGAATTGATACACATATTGTAGACAGTCATCATTGGAATTGATACACATACTGTAGACAGTCATCACTAGAATTGATACACATATTGTAGACAGTCATCATTGGAATTGATACACATACTGTAGACAGTCATCACTACAATTGATACACATATTGTAGACAGTCATCACTGGAATTGATACACATACTGTAGACAGTCATCACTAGAATTGATACATATATTGTAGAGAGTCATCACTGGAATTGATACACATACTGTAGACAGTCATCACTGGAATTGATACACATATTGTAGACAGTTATCATTGGAATTGATACACATACTGTAGACAGTCATCACTAGAATTGATACATATATTGTAGAGAGTCATCACTGGAATTGATACACATACTGTAGACAGTCATCACTAGAATTGATACATATATTGTAGACAGTCATCACTGGAATTGATACACATACTGTAGACAGTCATCACTAGAATTGATACACATATTGTAGACAGTCATCACTGGAATTGATACACATATTGTAGACAGTCATCACTGGAATTGATACACATACTGTAGACAGTCATCACTAGAATTGATACACATATTGTAGAGAGTCATCACTGGAATTGATACACATACTGTAGACAGTCATCACTAGAATTGATACACATACTGTAGACAGTCACCACTGGAATTGATACACATACTGTAGAGAGTCATCACTGGAATTGATACACATACTGTAGACAGTCATCATTAGAATTGATACACATACTGTAGACAGTCATCACTGGAATTGATACACAATTACTGTAGACAGTCATCACTAGAACTGATACACATACTGTAGACAGTCATCACTGGAATTAATACACATACTGTAGACAGTCACCACTGGAACTGATACTGTGGACGGGATGTTGTAGAAATATATGATCTCTTTTTCTAGTATGAATGGCACATGAATAATAATAAAGACTCTAAGCTTTGTTTACATTTTATGTGAAGGTGGTATTAAGACTTTAAGCAGACCTTGAACATGACAACAGAAGAAATAGGAGATCTGGCAAGAGATAGAGATTCTTTCAGACTGACTGTGGTGAATGCAGCATTCTGTAAATGACATTCAACTTGATGATGATGATGTTGATAGCTTTTAATGCAGTTTTGTTTCTTAGTTTTACAAGTTTCCACTGCATTTGTTTGTTTTTCTTGTTTTTTCTTTTTTTTATTAATATTTGTGCTGTGTATCCATTGGTGTCAATGAATGAATTATTATTATCATTATCTCTTAGAGCGCTTTTGAAGATACTTGGTGATGTCAGAGTAAAACATGTGACACCTGCATCATCAAGAGCAGGAGTACACTGATTGTTGACATGCTAAGGAAGATGATGGAGTTTGACTTGCAGAAACCTTCTCTTCTAGATTCCATCGTTTATTCATTAATCTGTTTTCTCATCAACTCAAGCACTCCTGCTGTGACAGGCAACTGCACTGAAAACTGAGTATATGCTGAGAAATGTCTATCTATTCTTTATCATATTTATGTGTTCTGTTTGTTGCCTTTGAAAGGGCAAACAACTATCAGTACTTCTTTTTATCTTTGAAAAACCAAGCTTTTGTTACTTTGAAGGCAGCAATTTATGTCTTTGTTTATAATAATTTTTTATTTCAACATTTGCAAGGACAAATTTAGTTATTTAACAGAGTACAATTATTGGCATACCTATTTATATATTTGAATATTTTTTTGAATAAAAATAAATAAATATTGTGCAATGTTAAGTAGACATTAATGATTTGGTTCATCCATCAATGTGAAAGAAGACTTATTTGTTGTTGTTTTGTTTGGAATTGCTTGATGGGATCATTGAAATAAAAAAAAAAAAGCAAAATGCCCCATCATGCCAAGTGGCGTATAGGGAATATGGTGTTAGCGACCATAATTTTTACAGACCTTCAGCACATAATTTTTGGGGTAATGTGGTCGGTATTACGCCCGTGCCGCTTTACTTTCTCAGAAAAAAAACGGTTGGGATCGAACCCTACCTCTTGTCCTTTGTAGTCCAGTTCACTAACCACTGAGCTATCGCGGCTCCCTGGGAATGGATGTGCTAATTGATAAACAGACAAGGAACAAGATGATGTTCTGGAATATTGATTTGAGGAAAAATTATATGTCTATGGCATTTTTAAAATTATTATTATATATTTTTCTAATAACTTGCTGTACTCTCAGCAGTCTGCTGATTCAAGTTGAGTGACTGCCCATACAAATGTGTTGTTGGGATTAGCATTAGCACAATATTCCTTGATTACCTGAGCTTGTTTGGGTCATTTCTTCTTGCTGTCTTTCTCGTATTCCCAAGCAAATATTGTGTGGCGAACTTAAGGATAGAAAGAGACCAAAGGGCAAACCAGTGCTGAGATGTAAGAATGTTTGCAGGGTTTCCTTGAGTGAATTCTCTATCAGTGAAAGAAATTGGGAAAATCTGGCTGCAAATCATAGCACACGGAGAACAAAAATAAAAAACGGGACAGCAACTTTCAAGGCAGTGCTGATATCAAATTTAGAAGACAAAAGGCGCAGGAGAGAGGAGACAAGGCCAGGCACCACAAATACATCTTGTTCATTCAGTGGTCGGGTCTATCTATCCAATATTGACAGATTCAGCCATGAGAAAAGCTGTTCAGCAAAGCAGCATCCAGCATAAGATACTAACATTTTTACCAAACTATTGATCATGATTGATCACATTACAACCATTAATCATGATTGATTATTGATAGACTTATCATGATTGGTTGTTATCAACCATCTGTCAAGATGCCAAAGACTATATATATATATAAGGAGCCCTGATAGCTCAGTGGTTAGTGAACTGGACTACAAAGGACAAGGGGTAGGGTTCGATCCCAACCGACGGCTTCCGGATTCACCCAGCCTTAAATGGGTACCGGATTTTTTTCTGGGAAAGTAAAGCAGCACGGGCGTAATACCGACCACATTACCCCAAAAATCATGTGCTGAAGGTCTGTAAAATATAGGGTCACTAACACCATATTCCCTATACGTCACTTGGCGTGACGGGGGTACTTTACTTTACTATATATATCTCTATCTCTTTCTGGTTCAGGCATTTAATAGCAACAAAACTCTCCAATAAAGAGAATTAATGGAACTGTCTTCTCTGTTCTGTATCTAAACTGAAGAACAATAAAAAAAAAATAACCTTCTGTGATGATATGTTTTCGATGAATGACAGAAAACAGTGATAAGATCAGAAATGAAGAACTAAGAAAAAATCTAGGAGTAATTCCTGTCATAGAAAACATAAAGAAACAACAGATAAAATTGTTCAACCACGTGATAAAACAGAAAGACCAAGACGCAACCGAATGAGCTTTTAAAAAATATTGAGACACACAAGACTCAAGGGCCACTTGCGAAAAAGATGGATTGATGAAATACTAGAAACACTAGAAAACATAGCAGCAGCAGAAGAGCAAGAGACTGCAAATTATATCTCCCCTTGACACTGAAAGGCAAATGAGGAAGGAAAGAGGAAGACTTCTGTTTCACCATTAATTTATTATCAGATTGATTGCAGTTCACCTTATTTTGCACCTTTCATCCCAGTGCATCCGTTTTCAGCAGACAATTATTTTGGGGTTGCTTCCTTCCTTGCCTTTCATTTTTCTTTACCTTTGTGCCAGACAATTGTAGTTGTTGATCAAAGTTATCAAGCATTTGTAATTAAACTTATTTAGCAGGTAGTTGTAGTTGTTAAACATATTTATCAGGTAGTTGTAGTTATTAAACAGATTTACCAGGTAGTTGTTGCTGTTAAACATATTTATCAGTTAGTTGTAGTTATTAAACAGATTTACCAGTCAGTTGTAGTTGTTAAACATATTTATCAGGTAGTTGTAGTTGTTAAACATATTTATCAGGTAGTTGTAGTTATTAAACAGATTTACCAGGTAGTTGTTGTTGTTAAACATATTTATCAGGTAGTTGTAGTTATTAAACAGATTTACCAGACAGTTGTAGTTGTTAAACAGATTTACCAGGCAGTTGTAGTTGTTAAACATATTTATCAGGTAGTTGTTAAACATATTTACCAGGCAGTTGTTGTTGTTGTCAAACATATTTACTAGACAGTTGTTGTTAAACATATTTACCAGTCAGTTGTAGTTGTTAAACATATTTATCAGGTAGTTGTAGTTATTAAACAGATTTACCAGGTAGTTGTTGTTGTTAAACATATTTATCAGTTAGTTGTAGTTATTAAACAGATTTACCAGTCAGTTGTAGTTGTTAAACATATTTATCAGGTAGTTGTAGTTGTTAAACATATTTATCAGGTAGTTGTAGTTATTAAACAGATTTACCAGGTAGTTGTTGTTGTTAAACATATTTATCAGGTAGTTGTAGTTATTAAACAGATTTACCAGACAGTTGTAGTTGTTAAACATATTTACCAGGCAGTTGTAGTTGTTAAACATATTTGTCAGGTAGTTGTAGTTGTTAAACAGATTTACCAGGCAATTGTTGTTGTTAAACATATTTATCAGGTAGTTGTAGTTGTTAAACAGATTTACCAGGCAGTTGTAGTTGTTAAACATATTTATCAGGTAGTTGTAGTTGCTAAACATATTTATCAGGTAGTTGTTGTTAAACAGATTTACCAAGTAGTTGTTGTTGTTAAACAGATTTACCAAGCAGTTGTAGTTGTTAAACATATTTGTCAGGTAGTTGTAGTTGTTAAACATATTTACCAGTCAGTTGTAGTTGTTAAGCATATTTATCAGGTAGTTGTAGTTGTTAAACAGATTTATCAGGCAGTTGTAGTTGTTAAACATATTTATCAGGTAGTTGTGGTTGTTAATTAAAGTTATGAGGCAGTTGTGGTTGTTAATCAAAGTTATCAGGTAGTTATGATTGTTATTAGGGTGATCATGTAGTTGTGATTGTTAACCAGAGTTATCAGGTAGTTGTGATTTTTAACCAGAGTTATCAGGTAGTTATGATTGTTATTAGGGTTATCATGTAGTTGTGATTGTTAATCACAGTTATCTGGTAGTTATGGTTGCTAACTAGAGTTATCAGGTAGGTGTGATTGTTAACCAGAGTTAATTGGGTGTACTGTTCTGGACATAATGATGTCTCTGACAATGAAATAGCCTATCAGCTCGCTGGCAACTCTGATCTGGCACTGAATGTGTCCTGACTTTGAATAAAGAGGCCATCACCAAGTTTGTTCTTCATTCCTTAAGAGAAGAGAAGGGGATTGGTGGGACAATATGTATATATTGAGAGACTAATGAAGTGGGAGCAGTGATCTCAGCAATATGTGCCATTTTGGCACGCAAGGTTTCTGTTTTTGATATTGTGGTTCTGCCCTATGTGCCATCTTCGGCTCGAAAGGACAATAGATAGATAGAATGAAGTGAGTAAGGGGTCTGGTTGATCCAGAGTGCTTTAGTAGGAAAAGGGGCTGTATCGACATTTTACAGGAACAATCAGTCTGCATACGCTTTGAGAAATGCTGGGACGGACAGCGGAATTGTAATGAGAATGCACCAACTGCAGTCAAACTGATTCCATTAATAGAATATAAGATAAACACAAGATCTTTCTATACTAACTCATTTCCAGAGCCTGTTTTCGTCTTTAATTGTCAGTGTCTATGTTTTCCAGACGTACAGGAATACTGATGCTATTATGTTCACAGTGATATTATCTTTATTGTTATAGAGATTGTTTTGTTAATCCATACATTTCTACTTATCATGAGGATGGCCCTAACCAATGTTATTCTATCTCATACTGCTGGTTTTGAGCCTTCATTTGTGTTATGTGCAACCATGAATTTCACCTTTGTTGTCACAACGAGTTTCGCAATTATTACTACAACTACCACATCGAGTTTCACAATTATTACTATAACTACCACATCGAGTTTCACAATTATTACTACAACTACCACATCGAGTTTCACAATTATTACTACAACTACCACATTGAGTTTCACAATTATTACTACAACTACCACATCGAGTTTCACAATTATTACTACAACTACCACATTGAGTTTCACAATTATTACTACAACTACCACATCGAGTTTCACAATTATATTACTACAACTACCACATCGAGCTCCAAAATTATATTACTACAACTACCACATCAAGTTCCAAAATTATTACTACAACTACCACATCGAGTTCCAAAATTATATTACTACAACTACCACATCAAGTTCCAAAATTATATTACTACAACTACCACATCGAGTTCCAAAATTATATTACTACAACTACCACAGCGAGTTCCAAAATTATATTACTACAACTACCACAGCGAGTTCCAAAATTATATTACTACAACTACCACATCGAGTTGCAAAATTATATTACTACAACTACCACATCGAGTTGCAAAATTATATTACTACAACTACCACATCGAGTTCCAAAATTATATTACTACAACTACCACATCGAGTTGCAAAATTATATTACTACAACTACCACATCGAATTCCAAATTTATATTACTACAACTACCACATCGAGTTCCAAAATTATATTACTACAACTACCACAGCGAGTTCCAAAATTATATTACTACAACTACCACAGCGAGTTGCAAAATTATATTACTACAACTACCACATCGAGTTGCAAAATTATATTACTACAACTACCACATCGAGTTGCAAAATTATATTACTACAACTACCACATCGAGTTGCAAAATTATATTACTACAACTACCACATCGAGTTCCAAAATTATATTACTACAACTACCACATCGAGTTCAAAAATTATATTACTACAACTACCACAGCGAGTTCCAAAATTATATTACTACAACTACCACAGCGAGTTCCTAAATTATATTACTACAACTACCACATCGAGTTCCAAAATTATATTACTACAACTACCACAGCGAGTTCCAAAATTATATTACTACAACTACCACAGCGAGTTCCTAAATTATATTACTACAACTACCACATCGAGTTCCAAAATTATATTACTACAACTACCACATCGAGTTCCAAAATTATATTACTACAACTACCACATCGAGTTCCAAAATTATATTACTACAACTACCACATCGAGTTCCAAAATTATATTACTACAACTACCACATTGAGTTCCACAATTATTACTACAACTACCACAGCGAGTTCCAAAATTATATTACTACAACTACCACATCGAGTTCCTAAATTATATTACTACAACTACCACATCGAGTTCCAAAATTATATTACTACAACTACCACATCGAGTTCCAAAATTATATTACTACAACTACCACATTGAGTTCCACAATTATTACTACAACTACCACATCGAGTTCCACAATTATTACTACAACTATCACCACGAGTTCACAATTATTACTACAACTATCACAGAGAATTCCAGTGTTAATTCAACTACCATCAAAACAAACACCACATAACACGCAGTTATTACAAAATGTAACGCCCACATTACCACCACAATACCTACATTGTTACTGGCCATTAACTACGCTCCTACTATAACATCTGTCACCAAAGATTTCCGCTATAGTTTCTAAAGCTGTTTGATTATTTGTCCATAACGGCTATGAAGACCTTTTATCTCATCCAGTTGTTAGTTTTTCTTTGTGTGCTAATATCTCTTTCTTCCTCTTTTTCTACTCATCCTTTTTATTCTTTTTCTCTTTCTTCTCTTCCTTCTCCCCCTCTTTCTTCTAGTTCCTACTCTTGTTCCTTTTCTCTTTCCCCTCTTCTACCTCTTTCTTCTCTCTTCTAATTACCCTTCTCTTCTTCCTCTTCTTCTTCCTCTCTACTTCTCCCTCCTCTTTTATTTTTTTGTTCCTCTTCTTCCCCTCTTCTTTCCCTCTTCTTCTCCTTTCTTTCTTCTTCTGTCCTCTTTTTTCTTCTCTTCCTCTTCTTAATCTTCACCCACCCCATCTTCTTATTCCCCCCTCTCTTCTTTTCCTTCCGTCTCTTCCCTCTCTTCTTTTTTCTTCATCCTCCTTTTCTTGTTGCCCCTCCTCTTCTACCCGCGTTTCCTCTTCTTCATCCATCTCTCCCTCCCCCCCCCATCTTCTCCCCCCCCCTTTACTTCTTCTCTCTTCTCCCTTCTCCTACTCTTCTCTTCCTCCTACACCTCTTCTTTCTCATTTTTTTTCTTCTCTAACGAAATTGGCTGTTTATTTTGGGTTTTTGATGCCCTATACAGTTCCCTTCTGGGCGTGGGCCATAGTTTCCTTCTCAAGTTGGTGTACTTCATCATAGCGTTCTGTAGAATGTGTTTTACTAATTACATCTAATAGCAATTGTTATTAAAACTGTCGGGTCCAATTTCCATTATATTTCCTACAGTTACTATTAAAACTTCTTTTATATTTTCTACAAATACCATTAAAATTGTGACTATAATCTCTGTTATACTTTACTATTTCAATTAAAACCACAATCATTGTTATATCTTACTATTCCTATGAAAACTACCACCACAATTCTTGTTATATTTTACTATTCCCCCATTAAAACTACCACCACAATCCTTGTTATATTTTTTACAGTTACCAGTGAATCTACCACGTTTAATACCCTTGTTGAAACTCACAACAAAACGTGGTACAAATCCGCCCTGCTGTGCCCCTTTAATTAAAATGATTCTGTAAAGCATATACATTCGATGTTTTCCATTATTGGCACAGCGGGTGGTGTCATTTACACAGATAAGAAATGAATATACCGTAGGTCCAAACGTCCAAATTGAGGAAGCGTCAAAACAAAGTAATACTGTAGGCCTATAGTAAATAAGACATGTTTAATGATATAAACGAGGAGATCTATTTGATTGTAGTAACAGCTGGCGAGGAACCGCTTTGTTAGTTAGCAGGTTGGAAAATTAGAGAGTTATCTAACAAGAAGAGACGGCAAAAAAATAGAGAGAGAATTTTCGAACATGAAAGTAAGGTTAGCATCATCAAGTACCGGGCCTGCTGGCGTAGGTGATCATGTCTCTCCACTACTTTCGATCTCGACAGTTATTTATCATGTTTGTTGTTAACCTTCTGCCAAGCCATTCTCTTAAGCTGTCTAGTATTTTTTTCTCTTTGCTTCCCTCTATCTCTTCGTTCATCAATTTTCCCTGTTGTTACAATATATTCCAGCTGTTCTCTTCTCATCACATGGCCAAAAAATGATGATTGTTTCTTCCTAATATTGGAAATTAGCTCTCTTTTTGCTTTGGCCTCTTTCAGAACATTTTTACTACTCTTCTTAGCTGTCCATGGAATTCTCAACATTTTTCTTCATTCACTGTAAAACTACATTTCTACAGACTCCAGTGATTTTCTTGTCTGTTGTCCTATCCATGACTCACATCCATATGTTAAGACTGGCTCTACATAACATTTAAGAACTCGTTTCCTTGTTTCTATTGTCAAAAATTAATTGCATAGTATCTTCCTCAATTTTTGGAAAGCTGCTTTTGCCTGAGCCATTCTGCACCTCACCTCTGTTGTACATCTTCCGTCTGAGGTTAATAAAGTTCCCAAATATTTAAATTCATTTACCTGTTTTAATATTGTTCCACTTTTTATTTTGCACTGAGGTGACGTCTGTTTCTTTTTTGCTACCAAAAGTAAGATAGGATAATAGATACACGTTTTTGGGAGTTGTCTTACTTGAGGGAGACCAAAAGAAATAGAGAGAGCATGCACTCAAAATGGCCATGGGCAAAGCGTGGCTTTGGAGGGTCGACTAGGCTACTTAATGTAACAAAGACGAGTAGGTTTGGGCATTCGATGAATGATGATATAAGCGACAGGAGCTTGAAAGAAGAAACTGGAGAGGGCGACGGTAGTGAAAGAACATTGTGAGAATGTTTTCCAACAGCCCTGGAGCAAGTATTCAGTGCAGGAACTTGCAGTGAAGTAGTTGTGTGGTTAACTTAGAACTTTGTAGGTTGTAAACAAAATATCGTAAATCCTGTTTAGTCACGGGTGCATAATTCAGGAAATAGTCGTGTTAGAATATTACATGAAGTTAAATCAAACGACATCAGTGAGAATCGTGTTAAGATTATTAACCACGAGACAATAGTTATTGAAAAATGGTGTATATTATGCTTGTGTAGAGATTCTGCCGATTGGATGTGAAGCATTTTATAGTAACTATGAGACAAGAGCTGGGAACTAGTGAGGCATTGTAGTAACTATGAGACGAGAGCTGAAAACTTGTGAGGCATTATAGTAACTATGAGACGAGTGCTGGGAACTTTTGAGGCATTATAGTGACTATGAGACGTGAGCTGGGAACTTGTGGGGGAAATTATAGTAAATATGAGAAGAGAGCTGGGAACTTGTGAGGCATTATAGTAACTATGAGACGAAATCTGAGAACTTGTGAGACATTATAGTAACTATGAGACGAAATCTGAGAACTTGTCAGGCATTATAGTAACTATGAGACGAGATATGAAAACTTGTGAGGCATTATAGTAACTATGAGACGCAATCTGAGAACTTGTGAGGCATTATAGTAACTATGAGACGAGATATGAGAACTTGTGAGGCATTATATTAACTATGAGACGAAATCCGAGGCCTTGTGAGGCATTATAGTAACTATGAGACGAGATTTGAGAACTTGTGAAGCATAGTAACTATGAGACGAGATATGAGAACTTGTGAGGCATTATATTAACTATGAGACGAGATTTGAGAACTTATGAGGCATTATAGTAACTATGAGACGAGATTTGAGAACTTGTGAGGTATTATAGTAACTATGAGACGAGAGATTTGAGAACTTGTGAGGCATTATAGTAACTATGAGATGAAATCTGAGAACTTGTGAAACATTATAGTAACTATGAGATGAGATTTGAGAACTTGTGAGGCATTATAGTAACTATGAGACGAGATTTGAGAACTTGTGAGGCATTATAGTAACTATGAGACGAGATTTGAGAACTTTTGAGGCATTATAGTAACTATGAGACGAGATTTGAGAACTTGTGAGGCATTATAGTAACTATGAGACGAAATCTGAGGCCTTGTGAGGCATTATAGTAACTATGAGACGAGATTTGAGAACTTGTGAGGCATTATAGTAACTATGAGACGAGAGCTGAGAACTTGTGAGGCATTATAGTAACTATGAGACGAGATTTGAGAACTTTTGAGGCATTATAGTAACTATGAGACGAAATCTGAGAACTTGTGATGTATTATAGTAACTATGAGACGAGATTTGAAAACTTGTGAGCCATTATAGTAACTATGAGACGAAATCTGAGAACTTGTGAGGCATTATAGTAACTATGAGACGAGATTTGAGAACTTGTGAGGCATTATAGTAACTATGAGACGAGATTTGAGAACTTGAGAGGCATTATAGTAACTATGAGATGAGATTTGAGAACTTGTGAGGCATTATAGTAACTATGAGACGAGAGCTGAGAACTTGTGAGGCATTATAGTAACTATGAGACGCAATCTGGGAACTTGTGATTGATTATAGTAACTATGAGACGAGTTTTGAAAACTTGTGACGTGGGTAGCTTCTAAGAATATTTAGAGTTAGATTGTGAAGAAACTTGCTATTGTAGAGAAAGTACAGACATGCCATTTAAAAGTACATTATGAGATGCTTTTACAAGTGATTGTGTTATTAAGTATGTCAACTGAGACATCTCTCCTGTCGACATTTAGTAAGATAGTTGTGATGTAAAACGTTGTAAATGTAGACAGAGTGTATGTAGTAATGTCTCCCATGAGCAAGTTATAGTCTATAATAATCTCTTAAAACAGCAAATTATAGTCTATAGTGATCTCTTCAAACAGCAAGTTATAGTCTATAAGGATCTCTTAAAACAGCAAGTTATAGTCTATAGTGATCTCTTCAAACAGCAAGTTATAGTCTATAGTGATCTCTTCAAACAGCAAGTTATAGTCTATAATGATCTCTTCAAACAGCAAGTTATAGTCTATAATGATCTCTTCAAACAGCAAGTTATAGTCTATAATGATCTCTTCAAACAGCAAGTTATAGACTATAGTGAACTCTTCCAACAAAAAGTTATAGGTTGTAATGGTTGCTTCCATCAACAAGTTATAGTCTATAATTATCTCTTCCATCAACAAGTTATAGTCTATAATTATCTCTTCCATCAACAAGTTATAGTCTATAATTATCTCTTCCATCAACAAGTTATAGTCTATAATTATCTCTTCCATCAACAAGTTATAGTCTATAATTATCTCTTCCATCAACAAGTTATAGTCTATAATTATCTCTTCCATCAACAAGTTATAGTCTATAATTATCTCTTCCATCAACAAGTTATAGTCTATAATTATCTCTTCCATCAACAAGTTATATCCCTCCATCAGTAAACCCGGCAACCACTAGGATCGCAAGATGGCAGTGTGACGCTGTTGGTACTAGTGTTAATGATGGTTGAGTAATAAGTAGGAGCTAAATACGAGATTAGTTCATTCATAAACGATGGTTCAGCCATAGCTCGCGATAAAGCCGTTACATCATTAATATCTATGTCGTCATCATTATTGAATGCAGTCTCCACATCGAAGGTCGGCTACCTTGGAGCGCTGTTCCGCTCTGTCTCTTGCTTTGATAGTGCAGGTTGTCATAGGCTGACTTATCCACCTTTTGATGTTACTCGTCCATGTTTGTCTTGGTCTTCATCTGCCTCTTTTACCTTGTATTTTCTTTCCACGATTACTTTTAGTAGGCTGCTGTGTCTTTTAACATGCCCTCAAAATCTTATTTGTGTTGTTTAAATTGTATTTAGTAATTCTCTTTTAATTTGTAGTTGTTTTAGGACTTTATTGTATTTGTTTTCTTTTCTTTCCATCCAATTCTTCATATTCTTATATTAATCCACATTTCAAAGGCTTCAAATTTTCTGTTTTTTTTTTCTTGTCTAATATCCATGTTTCTGCAACATTCAGGAATAGTGATAATATTTAACATTTTGCTATTCTTAGTTTTAGCCCTGGTTTTATTTGTTTTGATGTTAGTATATATCTCATGGCATTAAAATCACTTGTTGCCATTGCTATTCTTTTGTTTATTTCAGTTTTACATTTTCCATCACTGTTTATAGTATGTCCAAGGTAGTTGTATCCACCTGTACCTGGTAACCCTTCAGCTGCATGATGATATCAAGATTTATGAAGTCAGTAGATTGAAAAAAAAAAAACTTATAGAAGAACAGGCGGGATTAGATAACATCTCGGTAACAGAAAACAAAGCAGGGCCCAGAGAATCGCTAGGCAGAACAGTTACTATAGGTACGGCTTAACCATGAGATTAGCAACAAATCGTCAATCGTGGAGAACTAAGACTTCCGCTCGTTATGCTACCTTCTGCCCTAGAGGAAATTATGTGAATGAATAATATACGGAGATATCAATTGTTGATAAACACGTCGTGCTAACATTTACAAATGTGTGTAAACTGCAAGACAATAAAAGTGATGGATGTCTCAAACACGAAAATGTAAGATCAAAATAAATAAATAGTACAATATCTCAGAGAGTAAAGAGGTCTCTGAAACGAAATAAAGAATAACCCAGACATTCATTTTTATACGAAATGGAAAGTGTTTTCTGCATCAAGTGTCTGTCACTAGAATAAAGGACAGAAAGGTTCTTCCTACATTGTCCATGTTATGTCAAATAGAAGTGGATCATGGACAATCAATGAACAAACCAGGAGATCATTGGTGTCAGCAGAATTGTGAGTAGAGAAGAATGTTGAGAATGGGAGAAGCAAAATTCTTGACTAAAGTCAGTGTACAATAAAACGGGTTTAAAGCACGTTAGACAGTTGTAGTCTACCTTGGTGGTCATGGCATGAAGTAAGGAAATCTGGTAAATATAACAACAGGAAAACTGTTAAATATAACAACAGGAAAACTGTTAAATATAACAACAGGAAAACTCGAAGGAAAGCGAGGCAGAGAAAGCTAACAACACACTTACAAATCAGCTTAATAACCTGATTTTTTTCGTTCACCCAATGATACTACAGGAATTGATTGTCCCTCTTCATCATCCGTCCTTAGAAGGACGTTAAGTGGGCGCAGATACGTTGTGTTGTAGTTTCCTGTAGAACAGCGACATTCGCGTCTTTCGGCCCAAACATCCGACTCCAGCATGTTATTTTTGAGTACCAGGTTGTCTTCCGTAGTTGATCCCTACCCGCTTGACCAGATTATACAGGTTTTTCTGTTCCTGGAGGCACCACGAAGAGTTGGAGTAGGGTCTAAGTGGCTATTGTTCACCGATCCTGGCGATGTGGGTAGCTTCCAGTTCTGCTGCCGTGAGGCGCCTTTGCCTCCAGTAGTTCAAATGCAAACTCAGACCCGAACATCTCGCGGTGACAGCATTAGACAATAAGACTTTATTTTCCTACAATTACCCTCTCTTCCCCCTCCCCCCTTTTTTTTTCCCTCCGCAGGCAGACGTCAGTAATGGGTAAATGCATAAAGGTTTTTTTTTTTTTAAGTTCCTCCGGTTAAGTGGGCGTGGGTGCGTTGTGTCGCTTTTTTTGTTTATGGCAGAGCTGCGATTTCTGCACCCTCGGCCCAACACATCAGTCTTCAGCATCGATTGATATGCTTAACAATTTTTGATTTGCCAGTTTGCCAGCAGCACATTTTTGCTAGTTTGCAAGCAGCACATTTTTGCTAGTTTGCCAGCAGCACATTTTTGCTAGTTTGTCAACAGCACATTTTTGCCAGTTTGCCAGCAGCACATTTTTGCTAGTTTGCCAGCAGCACATTTTGCCAGTTTGCCAGCAGCACATTTTTGCAAGTTTGTCAGCAGCACATTTTTGCTAGTTTGTCAGCAGCACATTTTTGCTAGTTTGCCAACAGCACATTTTTGCCAGTAGCACATTTTTGCCAGGTTACCAGCAACACATTTTTGCCAGTTTGTCAGCAGCACATTTTTGCCATCAGCACATTTTTGCCAGTTTGCCAACAGCACATTTTTGCCAGTTTGTCAGCAGCACATTTTTGCCAGTTTGCCAGCAGCACATTTTTGCCAGTTTGTCAGCAGCACATTTTTGCCATCAGCACATTTTTGCCAGTTTGCCAACAGCACATTTTTGCCAGTTTGCCAGCAGCACATTTTTGCCACTTTGCCAGCAGCACATTTTTGCCAGTTTGTCAGCAGCACATTTTTGCCAGTTTGCCAGCAGCACATTTTTGCCAGTTTGTCAGCACCACATTTTTGCCAGCAACACATTTTTGCCAGTTTGTCAACAGCACATTTTTGCCAGCAGCACATTTTTGCCAGTTTGTCAACAGCACATTTTTGCCAGTTTGCTAGCAGCACATTTTTGCCAGTTTGTCAACAGCACATTTTTGCCAGTTTCCTAGCAGCACATTTTAAGCAGTTTGCCAACAGCTCATTTTTGCCAGTTTGCCAGCAGCACATTTTTTCCAGTTTGCCAGTTTGCCAACAGCTCATTTTTGCCAGTTTGCCAGCAGCACTTTTTTGCCAGTTTGCCAGCAGCACATTTTTGGCAGTTTTCCAGCAGCACATTTTTGACAGTTTGCCAGCAGCGCATTTTTGGCAGTTTGCTAAAAGCACATTTTTTGCCAGTTTGCCAACAGCACATTTTTGCCAACAGCACATTTTTGCCAGTTTGCCAACAGCTCATTCTTGCCAGTTTGCCAGCAGCACATTTTTGCCAGTTTGCCAACAGCACATTTTTGCCAGTTTGCCAACAGCACATTTTTGCCAACAGCACATTTTTGCCAGTTTGCCAACAGCACATTTTTGCCAGTTTGCCAACAGCTCATTTTTGCCAACAGCACTTTATTGCCAGTTTGCCAACAGCACTTTTTTTGCCAGTTTGCCAGTTTGCCAACAGCTCATTTTTGCCAGTTTGCCAACAGCTCATTTTTGGCAGTTTGCCAGCAGCACATTTTTGGCAGTTTGCCAACAGCACATTTTTTGCAGTTTGCTGGCAGCACATTTTTGGCAGTTTGCCAACAGCACATTTTTGCCAGTTTGCCAACAGCACATTTTTGTCAACAGCACATTTTTACCAGTTTGCCAACAGTACATTTTTGCCAGTTTGCCAACAGCACATTTTTGCCAGTTTGCCAACAGCTCATTTTTGCCAGTTTGCCAGCAGCACATTATTGCCAGTTTGCCAACAGCACATTTTTGCCAGTTTGCCAACAGCTCATTTTTGCCAGTTTGCCAGCAGCACATTTTTGCCAGTTTGCCAACAGCACATTTTTTGCAGTTTGCCGGCAGCACATTTTTGGCAGTTTGACAACAGCACATTTTTGCCAGTTTGCCAACAGCACATTTTTGTCAACAGCACATTTTTACCAGTTTGCCAACAGTACATTTTTACCAGTTTGCCAACAGCACATTTTTGCCAGTTTGCCAACAGCTCATTTTTGCCAGTTTGCCAGCAGCACATTTTTGCCAGTTTGCCAACAGCACATTTTTGCCAGTTTGCCAACAGCTCATTTTTGCCAGTTTGCCAGCAGCACATTTTTTGCCAGTTTGCCAACAGCTCATTTTTGCCAGTTTGCCAGCAGCACATTTTTGCCAGTTTGCCAACAGCTCATTTTTGCCAGTTTGCCAACATCACATTTTTGCCAACAGCACATTTTTACCAGTTTGCCAACAGCACATTTTTGCCAGTTTACCAGCAGCACATTTTTGCCAGTTTGCCAACAGCTCATTTTTACCAGTTTGCCAGCAGCACATTTTTGCCAGTTTGCCAACAGCACATTTTTGCCAGTTTGCCAACAGCTCATTTTTGCCAGTTTGCCAGCAGCACATTTTTGCCAGTTTGCCAACAGCTCATTTTTGCCAGTTTGCCCGCAGCACATTTTTGCCAGTTTGCCAACAGCTCATTTTTGCCAGTTTGCCAACAGCACATTTTTGCCAACAGCACATTTTTTGGCAGTTTGTCAACAGCACATTTTTTGCCAGTTTGCCAACAGCACATTTTTTGCCAGTTTGCCAACAGCACATTTTTGGCAGTTTGCCAGCAGCACATTTTTGGCAGTTTGCCAACGGTACATTTTTGGCAGTTTGCCAGCAGCACATTTTGGCAGTTTGCCAACTGCACTTTTTTTGCCAGTTTGCCAACAGCACATTTTTGCCAGTTTGCCAACAGCTCATTTTTGCCAGTTTGTCAGCAGCACATTTTTGCCAGTTTGACAGCAGCACATTTTTGCCAGTTTGCCAACAGCACATTTTTGCCAACAGCACATTTTTGCCAGTTTGCCAACAGCACATTTTTGCCAGTTTGCCAACAGCACATTTTTTGCCAGTTTGCAAACAGGTCATTTTTGCCAGTTTGCCAACAGCTCATTTTTGCCAGTTTGACAGCAGCACATTTTTGCCAGTTTGCCAACAGCTCATTTTTGGCAGTTTGCGAGCAGCACATTTTTGGCAGTTTGCTAGCAGCACATTTTTGGCAGTTTGCCAACAGCACATTTTTTTGCAGTTTCCCGGTAGCACATTTTTGGCAGTTTGCCAACAGCACATTTTTGCCAGTTTGCCAACAGCACATTTTTGTCAACAGCACATTTTTACCAGTTTGCCAACAGCACATTTTTACCAGTTTACCAACAGCTCATTTTTGCCAGTTTGCCAGCAGCACATTTTTGTCAGTTTGCCAACAGCACATTTTTGTCAGTTTGCCAGCAGCACATTTTTGCCATTTTGCCAACAGCACATTTTTGCCAGTTTGCCAACAGCACATTTTTGTCAGTTTGCCAACAGCACATTTTTGCCAGTTTGCCAACAGCACATTTTTGCCAGTTTGCCAACAGCACATTTTTACCAGTTTGCCAACAGCACATTTTTACCAGTTTGCCAACAGCACATTTTTGCCAGTTTGCCAACAGCACATTTTTACTAGTTTGCCAACAGCACATTTTTGTCAGTTTGCCAACAGCACATTTTTGTCAGTTTGCCAACAGCACATTTTTACCAGTTTGCCAACAGCACATTTTTGCCAGTTTGCCAACAGCACATTTTTGCCAGTTTGCCAACAGCTCATTTTTGCCAGTTTGCCAACAGCACATTTTTGCCAGTTTGCCAACAGCACATTTTTGTCAGTTTGCCAACAGCACATTTTTACCAGTTTGCCAACAGCACATTTTTGTCAATTTGACAACAGCACATTTTTGTCAGTTTGCCAACAGCACATTTTTACCAGTTTGCCAACAGCACATTTTTACCAGTTTGCCAACAGCACATTTTTGCCAGTTTGCCAACAGCACATTTTTGCCAGTTTGCCAACAGCACATTTTTGGCCTTTTTTCGACTTTAAATACAAAGGATTCATTTGTCCACGAGTTCGAGTTTTCCACCATTATCCGAGAGGGCTAGATATCGGTTGTTATATCAAGAGAGTAGGGGAGAGTAAAGCCACGAAGAAACATCGAACTCAAGTGAAAGATTCATACAGCCTGCGGTGGGGTTCGAATCAGGGATTTTCTTATCACGAAATCAACGTTTTACCTCTAGACCACCCACTCCCCGTGTAGAATCACTAAAACATTTCATTATCCGAAGGCAACAACTGTGGGAATGCCTTTATTTATAGAGTCACTAAAACTGTTCGTTTGGGGAAACGTTTGAACAGATATCCATTTCTACAAAGTCAACGAGTTCAGTTAGTTCTCCGAGGCAGTGACGCGGCGTGGGTTACCACCGTCCGGGGGAAGTGTGCGGGTTGCCAGCGCCAGAACAAGGCGGAAGTATTACCCCTTCTTACTGGTTTGCTTTTTCCTTATATATTTTAGCTACTTTATTATTATTGTTAATATTTTTTGTGATCTGGGTCAATTACACTTCAGTCCCCAACACAACGCGCCACCCCCGACACGCCACTGCTTCAGGAGAAATTAAAAAAAAAAAAAAAAAAAAAAAAAAAAAAAATGCATACCTGGAGCTGAAATCCAGACATGAACTAAATGACAAAAGTGTCTTGAAACCAGATCAATGGGATATGAGTTCAGCGAGTTCTGTTACAATATTGGGTGTCACGTGACATATAATATAGTAGTGGCGTGAACTGCTTCAACCTCATAGTCGTCATCATCATGTGCCATACCGGTTGCCGTAGCCGATCACGTCCTTCCACAAACTTCTATGCACAGTGCCTCGTATTAATTCTGTTGTTGACTGTTTTCCATGCCATGACACCAAGTTATCCAGTATTTTCTCTCTTTGTCGTCGGCGATCTATTTTTCCTCTTATGCTGTAACCAAGTATTCCAACTTTCCTCTTTTCATGATGTGCCCGAAAAATGTTGATTGTTTTTTTTTCTGATGTTCCTTACGAGCTCCCTTTTTTTGATGGCCTCTTTGAGAATTTCCTCATTGGTCTTTTTAGCTGTCCAGGGAGCTTTCAACATTCTTCTGAGAAATCCCATCTCTGTGGCTACTAATCGTCTTTTCATTTGTTTGTCTACTGTCCATGATTCGTTTTCATAGGTCAGAATTGGCTGTATATAGCGCCGATGAACTCTCTTTCTCACTTCTATTGACATAGATTGGCAACCTCATAGTAAAAAAAAAAAAAAAAGTAAAGTATCTCCGTCACGTCAAGTGGCGTATAGGTAATATGGTGTTAGTGACCATAAAAATTTAGAGACCTTCGGCACATGATTTTTGGGGCAATGTGGTCAGTATTACGCCCGTGCCGCTTTACTTTCCCAGAAAAAAATCCGGTACCCAATAAAGGCTGTGTGAACCAGGAATCCATCGGTTGGGATCGAACCCTACCTCTTGTCCTTTAACTTCATAGTGCTAAGCCGTAATATTTAGAGAGAATGCCAGTGCTTTCCAACGCTGCAGTTATTGTTTTGTCCATTCAGCGTTACGTACCCATTTGCTTCCAGCTTGGCTGACTGAAAAGTGATGAGACAATTGTTTACTTGCGTTCGCCAGCTTTAAATCGCTAGTGAAGTCAGATGGACTGAATAGCATACTCACGTTAGAGTAATAGTATACTCATGTTAGAGTGCTAGTATACTCCCGTTAGAGTATTAGTATACTCATGTTAGAGTACTAGTATACTCCCGTTAGAGTACTAGTATACTCATGTTAGAGTACTAGTATACTCCCGTTAGAGTACTAGTATACTCATGTTAGAGTACTAGTATACTCCCGTTAGAGTACTAGTATACTCACGTTAGAGTACTAGTATACTCCCGTTAGAGTACTAGTATACTCCCGTTAGAGTACTAGTATACTCACGTTAGAGTACTAGTATACTCCCGTTAGAGTGCTAGTATACTCACGTTAGAGTACTAGTATGCTCCCGTTAGAGTGCTAGTATACTCACGTTAGAGTACTAGTATACTCCCGTTAGAGTACTAGTATACTCACGTTAGAGTAATAATATACTCCCGTTAGAGTAATAGTATACTCCCGTTAGAGTACTAGTATACTCCCGTTAGAGTGCTAGTATACTCACGTTAGAGTACTAGTATACTCCCGTTAGAGTGCTAGTATACTCACGTTAGAGTACTAGTATACTCCCGTTAGAGTGCTAGTATACTCACGTTAGAGTACTAGTATACTCACGTTAGAGTACTAGTATACTCCCGTTAGAGTACTAGTATACTCACGTTAGAGTGCTAGTATACTCACGTTAGAGTACTAGTATACTCCCGTTAGAGTACTAGTATACTCACGTTAGAGTGCTAGTATACTCCCGTTAGAGTACTAGTATACTCACGTTAGAGTACTAGTATATTCCCGTTAGAGTAATAATATACTCCCTTTAGAGTACTAGTATACTCACGTTACAGTACTAGTATACTCACGTTAGAGTACTAGCATACTCCCGTTAGAGTACTAGTATACTCCCGTTAGAGTAATAGCATACTCATGTTAGAGTACTAGTATACTCACGTTAGAGTACTAGTATACTCCCGTTAGAGTACTAGTATATTCCCTTTAGAGTACTAATTTACTCCCGTTAGAGTACTAGTATACTCACGTTAGAGTACTAGTATACTCATGTTAGAGTACTAGTATACTCATGTTAGTGTACTGGTATACTCCCGTTAGAGTACTAGTATACTCCCTTTTGAGTAATAGTATACTCCCGTTAGAGTAATAGTATACTCATGTTAGAGTACTAGTATACTCATGTTAGAGTGCTAGTATACTCATGTTAGAGTACTAGTATACTCATGTTAGAGTACTAGTATACTCATGTTAGAGTACTAGTATACTCATGTTAGAGTACTAGTATACTCATGTTAGAGTACTAGTATACTCACGTTAGAGTACTAGTATACTCATGTTAGAGTACTAGTATACTCATGTTTGAGTACTAGTATACTCATGTTAGAGTACTAGTATACTCATGTTAGAGTGCTAGTTTACTCATGTTAGAGTGCTAGTTTACTCATGTTAGAGTACTAGTATACTCCCTTTAGAGTACTAGTACATGTTAGAGTACTAGTATAATCATATTAGAGTACTATATACTCATGCAAGAGTACTAGTATACTCATGTTAGAGTACTAGTTTACTCATGTTAGAGTGCTAGTTTACTCATGTTAGAGTACTTGTATGCTCACGTTAGAGTACTAGTATGCTCACGTTAGAGTACTAGTATACTCCCTTTAGAGTACTAGTATATGTTAGAGTAATAGTATACTCCCTTTAGAGTACTAGTATATGTTAGAGTACTAGCATATGTTAGAGTACTAGTATACTCCCTTTAAAGTACTAGTATATGTTAGAGTACTAGTATATGTTAGAGTACTAGTATACTCCCGTTAGAGTACTAGTATATGTTAGAGTACTAGTATATGTTATAGTACTAGTATACTCCTCTAGAGTACTAGTATATGTTAGAGTACTAGTATACTCCCTTTAGAGTACTAGTATATGTTAGAGTACTAGTATACTCCCGTTAGAGTACTAGTATACTCATGTTAAAGTACTAGTATAATCATGTTAGAGTACTAGTATACTCCCGTTAGAGTACTAGTATACTCCCGTTAGAGTACTAGTATACTCACGTTAGAGTAATAGTATACTCACGTTAGAGTACTAGTATACTCCCGTTAGAGTACTAGTATACTCATGTTAGAGTACTAGTATACTCACATTAGAGTAATAGTATACTCCCTTTAGAGTACTAGTATACTCACGTTAGAGTACTAGTATACTCACGTTAGAGTACTAGTATACTCATGTTAGAGTACTAGTATACTCACGTTAGAGTACTAGTATACTCATGTTAGAGTGCTAGTATAATCATGTTAGAGTGCTAGTTTGCTCATGTTAGAGTGACAGTTTACTCATGTTAGAGTGCTAGTATGCTCATGTTAGAGTACTAGTATACTCATGTTAGAGTGCTAGTATACTCACGTTATAGAACTAGTATACTCATGTTAGAGTACTAGTATACTCATGTTAGAGTGCTAGTATACTCACGTTAGAGTACTAGTATACTCATATTAGAGTACTAGTATACTCATGTTAGAGTACTAGTATACTCATGTTTGAGTACTAGTTTACTCATGCTAGGGTGCTAGTTTACTCATGTTAGAGTACTAGTATACTCATGTTAGAGTACTAGTATGCTCACGTTAGAGTACTAGTATACTCCCTTTAGAGTACTAGTATATGTTAGAGTAATAGTATACTCCCGTTAGAGTACTAGTATATGTTAGAGTACTAGCATATGTTAGAGTACTAGTATACTACCTTTAGAGTACTAGTATATGTTAGAGTACTAGTATATGTTAGAGTACAAGTATACTCCCGTTAGAGTATTAGTATATTTTAGAGTACTAGTATATGTTAGAGTACTAGTATACTCCCTTTAGAGTACTAGTATATGTTAGAGTACTAGTATACTCCCTTTAGAGTACTAGTATATGTTAGAGTACTAGTATACTCCCGTTAGAGTACTAGTATACTCATGTTAGAGTACTAGTATACTCATGTTAGAGTACTAGTATACTCCCGTTAGTGTACTAGTATACTCATGTTAGAGTACTAGTATACTCACGTTAGAGTACTAGTATACTCCCGTTAGAGTACTAGTATACTCACGTTAGAGTACTAGCATACTCCCGTTAGAGTACTAGTATACTCCCTTTAGAGTAATAGTATACTCCCTTTAGAGTACTAGTATACTCACGTTAGAGTACTAGTATACTCCCTTTAGAGTACTAGTATACTCACGTTAGAGTACTAGTATACTCATGTTAGAGTACTAGTATACTCATGTTAGAGTACTAGTATACTCATGTTAGAGTACTAGTATACTCATGTTAGAGTACTAGTATACTCCCGTTAGAGTACTAGTATACTCATGTTAGAGTACTAGTATACTCATGTTAGAGTACTAGTATACTCCCGTTAGAGTACTAGTATACTCATGTTAGAGTACTAGTATACTCATGTTAGAGTACTCTTATACTCCCGTTAGAGTACTAGTATACTCATGTTAGAGTACTAGTATACTCCCGTTAGAGTACTAGTATACTCATGTTAGAGTACTAGTATACTCATGTTAGAGTACTAGTATACTCCCGTTAGAGTACTAGTATACTCATGTTAGAGTACTAGTATACTCATGTTAGAGTACTAGTATACTCATGTTAGAGTACTAGTATACTCATGTTAGAGTACTAGTATACTCATGTTAGAGTACTAGTATACTCATGTTAGAGTACTAGTATACTCATGTTAGAGTACTAGTATACTCATGTTAAAGTACTAGTATACTCATGTTAGAGTACTAGTATACTCATGTTAGAGTACTAGTATACTCATGTTAGAGTACTAGTATACTCATGTTAGAGTACTAGTATTCTCCTGATAGTGTTACTGTCCTGTTTTTACGTACATTTCACACTTGACACAAGCTGAATAAATACAGACTATTTACGTCGCCGTCTTCATAATCAAACCTAGGAAGTCTAGTGATATGACAATTCACACACAGCAGGATTAGACTCAAGATGCTATAGACCGTATCAAATCATAGGACAGCTATCACCACTATTGTCCAACAAGAAAATAACTCTAGAGGCAAACCCGACACTTGACAATACAAACTGCATCCCAAGCTTGTGCTACCAATGCCAGTTTTATACCTATGATGCAAGAACAAAAAGAAAAATAACCTATAATAAGATGGAATGTGTTCGGATGTAAAATTGGGCTAGTGAAAGCATGGAGACGGGTAACTTAGTTGTTACCCGCTTCTCAATATATAATAGCAGTAACAAATGATAGCGACCATCAGTGTTAGGACATTAATTTAAGTATGGAAAATTTTCAGCCAGATAACAAGTTGTAGAAACATAGTTAAGGGAGTTAAGGTTTATCGTGGGTGGTAGACACACAGAGGTTCGGAAGGTAAAGTAGAATTATACAGAGAGTTTGGGTCCTTGGAATTTTCCACGCAGCAGGTTGTGGAAATTGTAAGATAACGCGGTGTTTGTAGGGGTGGGGACCTCAGGCATGACAGGGGCACCCACCAGGCTAAGGTAGGAAGGTCCAGAACTTTCCTGGACATAATAATTAATGGAAATTTCAACGATTTCCACAACAACAGGTTGTTGTGAAGGTGACCATAGACGCATGACTAGCGCATGCATTGACTCCATGACTTTGTTCGTATGATAAATGAGTGGTCATCCAACACATAGGTCATATAGATTCACGAAAACAAGGTGTTTTCATCAAACTTGGAGATAAGTCAAGTATGGGTCACAGAATGGTGAGCAGCGACCAACTCAAGTGACCAGAAGAGCGCAAATTGTCAATTGGCAACAGTTTTGATTGGCTACTGAATTTCAAACGAAGAGAGTGGTTGCGTATTTAAACCTCAACACTATAGGTTTGAGACATTCAGGGGTTAAAAAGTCAGGATTAAATTAGTCAGAAATGAATTAGTCAGGAATAGAAAATCGACAGTCAGGATTAAATTAGTTAGGAATGAGAATAGTCAAGATGTAGACTAAGTAAACTTAGTCCGGCTTCGGCCGAACTGCCGAAGGCAGTTAGGTAGAGTTAGAACAGTCAGAACAGTTCGAAAGTGAAGCCAGTTAGTTAGGAAGATAGAATCTCCAAGTTGTAGTTCAAGTCAGTTGAGAAGTTATTAGTAGAAGTTGATAGAGAGTAGGAGTATAGCAATGAGAATATGAACATTAGTGTCGTGGAGTGTTTTTAAGAGTATTTCAAGTTGTTTCACATTCCTCATGAACGTAAGTTGAATAATGTTGTATGCAAAATATGCACTTGGGACGGATCATAGTCATCGGCGGTAGCCTCAGATATGTCCCGAATTAATTAACATTAATTTAAGATAAGTGCACCCACCACTAGTCGATCATTGTGCCTAGAGATCAATAAACTTGATTATCATTATGTATCCAGAAAAAAAGAGTCTGTCTAGAATTACCTGTTGTGATCAACTAAAATAAATGTGATGTGCTGTCAAGAGAATACAAAGATAATATAAATAATAAATAACATTACAGCCCTATAACAAGGCGAATGACAGGAAACATCATGAGAGATAAGATCAGAAATGAAGAACTGAGTAAAAAGCTAGGAATAACCCCCGCTATAGAATATATAAAGAAACAACAAATAAAATGGTTTGGCCACGTGACAATGCACTAAGTTCAAAACACAACACAAAGAGCCTTCAATAAACGTTGCGAGAACACAGGACCAGAGGCCGACCACGAAAAAGATGGATTGACTGAATATTAGAAACACATGGAAACATAACAGCAGCAGATGCGAACATAAGAGTAAAAGACCGCAAATTATATCTCCCCTCGACGCTGAAAGGCAAATGAAGATGGAAAGAAGAAGAATCTTCATAATCTAGATAATTTACAATCCACTGTAGGCTTTGGTGAATAGGAAGAATTGGATGGAAAGAAAATAAAACAAACGATGAAATCTTGAAACAACTAAACACAATTCAAACAAGACAAATTACATTTTTAGGCAATGTTAAAATACACAACAACCTACTAAAAGTAATATTGGAAGGGAAAATACAAGGTAAAAGAGGCAGACCAAGACTAACATGGATGGGTAACATCAAAAGATGGACAAGTTAGCCAATGACAACCCTGTACTATCAAAACAAGAAACAGAGCGGAATGGCGCTCTACGGTAGCCAACCTTCAATGCGGAGACGGCACTCAACGATGATGATGATGATGATGTAGACCTGGGTATCTGGCACTGTGAGTAAATGTACACTCAGAGAATTGGGCACTTGCTGTAGATTTACTGTTCTGGATCGATCTTATGGGTGTAATGTATGTTATTTACTTCTCGATGTAGAACCAGAGAAAACTGGCAATTTGAATTTTTGCAAGCGGCGTAGAACTACAGGATTCGGCAATTTGCTTGTAATGTAGATAATTTAGCATGCACTCGGTGTAAACCTGGAGATTTTCACAGTCGATGTGGATCTCCAGGCTTCGACAAATAATTATAATGTAGATAAATTACCACTAGGTGTATATATTGTGAATTTGGCACTTGGTGTGTTTTAAGAATGTAAAAAAAAAAGGTCTCCTCCACGTCTTGCTAGGCGTATGGAGAAAATGGTGTCAGTGATCAAATTTTTCTATGACCTCGGCACATTTTTGGGTGATATGGTCAGTATCATGCCAGGCTGCTTTTATTTCCCCCCAAAAAATCACTGGTACCCATTTTTAGAGACTCAGTGAACCTCGGAGCATTGTCTGTATGAAAATAATTCGCCACTTCTGGGGAACGAACCCGAATCCTTCTGATCAGAAAGCGAGCACACTAAGCGCTCAGCCACCGAAGCTCCAAGGTTTTAAGAATGTTGTGATCAAATAAGATTGACATAATTTGGAACTTTGTTTGTATATCAAGAAAACATAACAGAATTGAAGCCTTTGAAATGTGGATATATAGAAGAATAGGTAAAATTGGATGGAAGGAAAGAAAACAAACGATGAAGTCTTAATCAATTAAAAATGAAAAGAGAACTACTAAGCACAATTCAAACAAGACAAATGCGAATTTTGGGCCATGTTAAAAGACTCAATAGCCTACTAAAAGTAATCCTGGAGGGGAAAATACAAGGTAAAAGAGGCAGAGGCAGACCAAGACTAAAATGGACGAGTAACATCAAAAGATGGACAAATCAGCCTATGACAACCTGCAGCATCAAAGCAAGAGACAGAGCAGAATGGCGCTCCATCGTAGCCAACCTTCGTTGCGGAGAAGGCACTCGATGATGATGAAGATTGGCTACCATGGAGCGCCATTCTGCTCTGTCTCAATTAAGAGCCCACGCCAAGTGACGTATAAGGGAATATGGTGTTAATGACCATAATTTTTTTACAGACCTTGATTTTTAGGGTAATGTGGTTGGTATTACGCCGCGCCGCTTTACTTTTCCAGAAAAAAAAAACCTTACCCATTTAAGGCTGGGTGAACCCGGAAGCCGTCGATCAGGATAAACTTAATAACTTACTTTTTAAAACAAATTCACGAAAATCAGGAGAGAAAAAGGAAGCCATAGTCAAAGATTAAATCAGATATCTCATGTGAAACACCCTTTTGCTGCTAGAAGTAGTGTTTTTAAAATCAAGACAATGTGACTCTAATGTGGACTTAGAAAATGTGTCACTTAAAGTGAATCAGATAAATGTATTCTCAGCTAGAAATAGCGAAAAGTCGTGATAGCTCAGTGGTTAGTGAACTGGACTACAAAGGACAAGAGATAGGGTTCGATCCCAACCGACGGCTTCCGAGTTCACCCAGCCTTTAATGGGTACCGGATTTTTTTAATAGGAAAGTAAAACGGAACGGGCGTAATACCGACCACATTACCTCAAAAATGATGTGTCGAAGATCTGTAAAATATATGGTCACTAACACCATATTCCCTATACGTCCCTTGGTGTGACGGGGGTACTTTACTTTTTTTTTTTACTAGAAATAGCGAACGTTATGTTCATTATGATTCTAGAGTACGTGGTGTCCATTCTGATCCTTTAGTACTTTATGAACATTATGTAACCTTGAGTATGAGACACCCAGGACAGACCAACGTAGTTGACACTGAATGTTGATTTCTATCATATGAAACAGGCCTAAAGTGCTTGACATTGTGGGATCAGATAGAGCATTTGACACTTGCGGTAGACCGCGGCCAAGTATACATTTACTAAGGCTCGCGGACAGAAAATAAAACAGGAAAACCCGACCAACTAGCGTGATGTGACCAACAACAGGAGATATAGACTGATTTGGCTCTAGCGACAACAAGCCCTTGCTCGCAGAGTTGAAAGCGTCTCGCTTGTTTGTGGTTTTCCTGGAATTTCCTCAGCCCACAGGACTAAGTAAATCTATAGTTGGCTGTGAGTGGGCACAAATTAATTACTTGACAACAGAAGTGGTTCAAACGCACTTGGCACTAGGATGTGATCATGAGCGATTGACATACGATGGAACCAGAGAGTGCAGGTCATCAAAAGAGACCATAGTTTGAACAGACAAAAAGACATAGAGAAAATGGTTTGGTCATGATGATAGAAGACGACACAAATCATTCCGACGTTGTGACCCAACACGGACTTCTTCTGCGATGTAGATAATACACACATAACGAAATTAGAAGAGCATTAATAGCAAACTAAACATACTAGGCAAATTATACAAACAATCATTCTCATCGAGTACCGTTCCTGCCAGCGCAGGGGAATATGTCTCTCCACAACTTTCTATCTCAACCGTTTTTTTATCAGTTCTCTTGTTGATTTCCTGCCAAACCATTCTTTTAAACTGTCTTGTATCTTTTCTCGCTGTTTTCCATTATCTCTTCTTCCCTCAAATTTTCCAGCTGCCACAAAATATTCTAGTTGTTCCCTTCTCATTACATGGCCAAATAATTATAATTGTTTTTTTCTGACATTAGAATTTAGTTTTTTTTTTTTTTTGCTTCAGCTTTTTATAGAACGTTTCCTTTACTCTTTCTAGCTGTCCATAGCACTCTCAGCATTTTTATATAAAACCACGTTTCTGTGGACTCCATCGATTTTCTTGTCTGTTGCCATATTGTCAAGGATTAACATAATTCGTCCAGACTGGCTCCACATTGAACTGAAGAACTCTTCTTTTTTTTAAATTTCTATTGACACCAACGGATTCCATAATATCTTTCACAGACATCGGAACACCGCCTTTGCCTCAGGTTTTGTGCACTTCACCTTTGTTGTGCATCTACCATCTGATGTTAACATCGTTATCAAATATTTAAATTCATTGAGCTGTTCAATTTTAAAAAATCAAGAACAATAAGGAAAATAACCTCTACTGAGATTAAATGTGTCAGACGAATGACAGGAAACAGTCTGAGAAATAAGATCAGAAATGAAGAACTGAGAAAAAAAGCTAGGAATAGCCCCCGCCATAGAATATATAAAGAAACAACAGATATAATGGTTTGGCCACGTGACAAGGCAGAAAGATCAAAGCACAACACAACGAGACCTCAATAAACGTTGCGAGAATACCAGACCCAAGGGTCGACCACGAAAAAGATGGTTCGACGGAATACTAGAAGCGCTAGGAAACATAACAGCAGCAGAGGCGAACAGAAGAGCAAAAGACTGCAAATTATATCTCCCCTCGACGCTGAAAGGCAAATGAGTAGGGAAAGAAGAAGAATTGAGCTGTTCGAATACTGTTTGAATTCCTTCATCTGGAGAAAAAAAATTAATTCAAATAAGAAATTACAAACGCATCTGATATGACCATCAGACAAAATAAGCTAGAGCTAGTCACGTTCGGAGTTGATGTAAAGTACTTGACACGAGAGCTAACGATAGTAATTTAGTACTTTCATTTAGCTGTCAGATAATAACTCTGCTGTCATATAAGACTTACAACCGGCCAGAGCTAACGATGGTAATTTAGTACCTTCATTTAGCTGTCAGATAATAACTCTGCTGTCATATAAGACTTACAACCGGCCAGAGATGACGATGGTAATTTAGTACTTTCATTTAGCTGTCAGATAATAACTCTGCTGTCATATAAGACTTACAACCGGCCAGAGATGACGATGGTAATTTAGTACTTTCATTTAGCTGTCAGATAATAACTCTGCTGTCATATAAGACTTACAACCGGCCAGAGATGACGATGGTAATTTAGTACCTTCATTTAGCTGTCAGATAATAACTCTGCTGTCATATAAGACTTACAACCGGCCAGAGATGACGATGGTAATTTAGTACTTTCATTTAGCTGTCAGATAATAACTCTGCTGTCATATAAGACTTACAACCGGCCAGAGATGACGATAGTAATTTAGTACTTTCATTTAGCTGTCAGATAATAACTCTGATGTCATATAAGACTTACAACCGGCCAGAGATGACGATGGTAATTTAGTACTTTCATTTAGCTGTCAGATAATAACTCTGCTGTCATATAAGACTTACAACCGGCCAGAGCTAACGATGGTAATTTAGTACTTTCATTTAGCTGTCAGATAATAACTCTGCTGTCATATAAGACTTACAACCGGCCAGAGCTAACGATAGTAATTTAGTACTTTCATTTAGCTGTCAGATAATAACTCTGATGTCATATAAGACTTACAACCGGCCAGAGCTAACGATAGTAATTTAGTACTTTCATTTAGCTGTCAGATAATAACTCTGATGTCATATAAGACTTACAACCGGCCAGAGATGACGATAGTAATTTAGTACTTTCATTTAGCTGTCAGATAATAACTCTGATGTCATATAAGACTTACAACCGGCCAGAGATGACGATAGTAATTTAGTACTTTCATTTAGCTGTCAGATAATAACTCTGCTGTCATATAAGACTTACAACCGGCCAGAGCTAACGATGGTAATTTAGTACTTTCATTTAGCTGTCAGATAATAACTCTGCTGTCATATAAGACTTACAACCGGCCAGAGCTAACGATGGTAATTTAGTACTTTCATTTAGCTGTCAGATAATAACTCTGCTGTCATATAAGACTTACAACCGGCCAGAGATGACGATGGTAATTTAGTACTTTCATTTAGCTGTCAGATAATAACTCTGCTGTCATATAAGACTTACAACCGGCCAGAGATGACGATAGTAATTTAGTACTTTCATTTAGCTGTCAGATAATAACTCTGCTGTCATATAAGACTTACAACCGGCCAGAGCTAACGATGGTAATTTAGTACTTTCATTTAGCTGTCAGATAATAACTCTGATGTCATATAAGACTTACAACCGGCCAGAGATGACGATAGTAATTTAGTACTTTCATTTAGCTGTCAGATAATAACTCTGATGTCATATAAGACTTACAACCGGCCAGAGATGACGATAGTAATTTAGTACTTTCATTTAGCTGTCAGATAATAACTCTGATGTCATATAAGACTTACAACCGGCCAGAGATGACGATAGTAATTTAGTACCTTCATTTAGCTGTCAGATAATAACTCTGCTGTCATATAAGACTTACAACCGGCCAGAGATGACGATAGTAATTTAGTACTTTCATTTAGCTGTCAGATAATAACTCTGCTGTCATATAAGACTTACAACCGGCCAGAGATGACGATAGTAATTTAGTACCTTCATTTAGCTGTCAGATAATAACTCTGCTGTCATATAAGACTTACAACCGGCCAGAGATGACGATAGTAATTTAGTACCTTCATTTAGCTGTCAGATAATAACTCTGATGTCATATAAGACTTACAACCGGCCAGAGATGACGATAGTAATTTAGTACTTTCATTTAGCTGTCAGATAATAACTCTGATGTCATATAAGACTTACAACCGGCCAGAGATGACGATAGTAATTTAGTACTTTCATTTAGCTGTCAGATAATAACTCTGCTGTCATATAAGACTTACAACCGGCCAGAGATGACGATAGTAATTTAGTACTTTCATTTAGCTGTCAGATAATAACTCTGCTGTCATATAAGACTTACAACCGGCCAGAGATGACGATAGTAATTTAGTACTTTCATTTAGCTGTCAGATAATAACTCTGCTGTCATATAAGACTTACAACCGGCCAGAGATGACGATAGTAATTTAGTACTTTCATTTAGCTGTCAGATAATAACTCTGATGTCATATAAGACTTACAACCGGCCAGAGATGACGATGGTAATTTAGTACTTTCATTTAGCTGTCAGATAATAACTCTGCTGTCATATAAGACTTACAACCGGCCAGAAATGACGATAGTAATTTAGTACTTTCATTTAGCTGTCAGATAATAACTCTGCTGTCATATAAGACTTACAACCGGCCAGAGATGACGATAGTAATTTAGTACTTTCATATAGCTGTCAGATAATAACTCTGATGTCATATAAGACTTACAACCGGCCAGAGATGACGATAGTAATTTAGTACTTTCATTTAGCTGTCAGATAATAACTCTGATGTCATATAAGACTTACAACCGGCCAGAGATGACGATAGTAATTTAGTACTTTCATTTAGCTGTCAGATAATAACTCTGCTGTCATATAAGACTTACAACCGGCCAGAGATGACGATAGTAATTTAGTACTTTCATTTAGCTGTCAGATAATAACTCTGCTGTCATATAAGACTTACAACCGGCCAGAGATGACGATAGTAATTTAGTACTTTCATTTAGCTGTCAGATAATAACTCTGCTGTCATATAAGACTTACAACCGGCCAGAGATGACGATAGTAATTTAGTACTTTCATTTAGCTGTCAGATAATAACTCTGATGTCATATAAGACTTACAACCGGCCAGAGATGACGATGGTAATTTAGTACTTTCATTTAGCTGTCAGATAATAACTCTGCTGTCATATAAGACTTACAACCGGCCAGAGATGACGATAGTAATTTAGTACTTTCATTTAGCTGTCAGATAATAACTCTGATGTCATATAAGACTTACAACCGTCCAGAGATGACGATAGTAATTTAGTACTTTCATTTAGCTGTCAGATAATAACTCTGATGTCATATAAGACTTACAACCGGCCAGAGATGACGATAGTAATTTAGTACTTTCATTTAGCTGTCAGATAATAACTCTGATGTCATATAAGACTTACAACCGGCCAGAGCTAACGATGGTAATTTAGTACTTTCATTTAGCTGTCAGATAATAACTCTGCTGTCATATAAGACTTACAACCGGCCAGAGATGACGATAGTAATTTAGTACTTTCATTTAGCTGTCAGATAATAACTCTGCTGTCATATAAGACTTACAACCGGCCAGAGATGACGATAGTAATTTAGTACTTTCATTTAGCTGTCAGATAATAACTCTGATGTCATATAAGACTTACAACCGGCCAGAGATGACGATAGTAATTTAGTACTTTCATTTATCTGTCAGATAATAACTCTGATGTCATATAAGACTTACAACCGGCCAGAGATGACGATAGTAATTTAGTACTTTCATTTAGCTGTCAGATAATAACTCTGATGTCATATAAGACTTACAACCGGCCAGAGATGACGATAGTAATTTAGTACTTTCATTTAGCTGTCAGATAATAACTCTGCTGTCATATAAGACTTACAACCGGCCAGAGATGACGATAGTAATTTAGTACCTTCATTTAGCTGTCAGATAATAACTCTGATGTCATATAAGACTTACAACCGGCCAGAGATGACGATAGTAATTTAGTACCTTCATTTAGCTGTCAGATAATAACTCTGATGTCATATAAGACTTACAACCGGCCAGAGATGACGATAGTAATTTAGTACCTTCATTTAGCTGTCAGATAATAACTATGGTGCCATGTAAGACCTATAACCGGCCAGATATAACGATGGTAACTTAGTACCTTCACTTCGCCTGTTTGATCACAACACTAATGTCACATTAATTATTACTAATGTCCCCCCCCCCCCCTTTTCCAAATCTCGGTGCTAACAATGACAACTTAGACCCCTTCACTTTGTTGTTTGGACAACACCTTGTCATGTAACACTGATCTTCCCCATCCCCTAAGCCACATTCAATAACGTTCTATCTACGTCAGTGTTCGCTTCTATGTCCGCCTTGCGGCTGCACCATTCATACCTATACAAACTGCAAATGTCCGAATTGCGAAAAAAAAATATTTATAGAAAATGAAATAAGAAACCAATTATTTCATATTTATTGCACAATCTAATCTTCACACGTCTTCAAAGTTTAAATTCTTGCCATATCGATTCATTGTTCTGTCCTGGATATATAGTTGCTGGGATGTTAGTTCAAGTGTTGCTTGGGGCGGAGTTGGAATCATCATCATCATGTGCCATACCGGTTGGTGTAGGCGATCATGTCCGTCCACAATCTTCTATACACGGTGCATCGTATCAATTATGTTGTTAACTGTTTTCCATGTCATGACACCAAGCTATCTAATATCTTCTCTTTTTGTCGTCCTCGATCTCTCTTTAATTGTATTTTGTCAGTTGTAATCAAGTATTCCAACTTTCCTCTTCTCATGTCTGTCTGTCTGTCTAATCTATCTATCTATCATCTATCTATCTATCTATCTATCTATCTATCTATCTATCTATCTATCTATCTATCTATCTATCTATCTATCTATCTATCTATCTATCTATCTATCTATCTATCTATCTATCTATCTATCTATCTATCTATCTATCTATCTATCTATCTATCTATCTATCTATCTATCTATCTATCTATCTATCTTATCTATCTATCTATCTATCTATCTATCTATCTATCTATCTATCTATCTATCTATCTATCTATCTATCTATCTATCTATCTATCTATCTATCTATCTATCTATCTATCTATCTATCTATCTATCTATCTATCTATCTATCTATCTATCTATCTATCTATCTATCTATCTCTCCGTCCGTCCGTCCGTCCGTCCGTCTGTCCGTCTGTCTGTCTGTCTGTATGTCTGTCCTTTCAAGAAGGCGACACAGAGGTTAGAATCTAGACTCTCCATTGTCAGACGATATTTTGCTGTTATTATTTGCCGGTACATTGCATCTCGCCACTTGTCCTAGTTCTAGGCGAACTTCTCAACCTCTGCAAGGGATGTTCAAAACGTTGCTAGAATTACATTTTGATGACACTCAGCTTTAGGCTAATCCAGACTACGTTAGTGTCAACATTAGAGAACATCCACAACAGCATCAAATGTCAATTACTGAGGCTACCAGAATATCAAGAACTGGAACTTTGTGACTGGGTGGTCCAGAGATAACACGTCGGACTTTGGACATAGAGTTCTCGGGTTTGATTCAAAGGTTGTGGGATTTTAAGAAAATTGATCCGTGGTTTCCTCATGGCTTTAGCCTCCCCTGGTTTCTGGGTGATGAGATCCAATCTCTAGCCTGCTCGTAAAACGGGGAAAAACATGAGAACCCGTGTGCACTCGCGTACGATTAAGAACCCTTGGCAGTTTAAACTCGACATGAGTAGTCTTAAAATGGCCGCTGTCCAGGCAACATTTTGTAAGCAAATTTATCCTGGCCGAAGACGAAGGTATCGGGCCGAAAGGTGCAGATACCCCGACTTTGCCGTCAACTATCACATCCACGTCCTCGGAACGTTAAGAAGAGTAGCTCCCTCGACACATGAAGTGGTATAAGAAAAAGAAAAAGAGATTATATATCGATGTAAATAATCTATCATTAATGAGAGATGATTGTTCATTGTGTGATGAAAGCTATCATTTGAAACGGAACGTTAGAAACATTATTATATAGAATGACATATCGCTGTGGGCAATCTCTCTCACAATAAATGTCATCAGTGACTGATGACAGTTCATCGTCGTCGTTATAGTCGATACCGCAGCTGTCATTCATTACCCCATTTTGCTCTCTTTTTTTGGGTCTGTTGGGCAGTGGAATGGGAGCCGCGATAGCTCAGTGGTTAGTGAACTGGACTACAAAGGAAAAGAGGTCGAGTTCGATCCTGATCGAAGGCTTGCAGATTCACCCAGCCTTCAATGGGTACTGGACTTTTTCTGGGAAAGTAAAGCGGTACGGACGTAATACCGACCACATTACCCCAAAAATCATGTGCTAAAGGTCTATAAAAAAGTATGGTTACTAACACCATATTCCCTATGCGCCACTTCACGTGACGGGGCTCTTTACTTTAGGGTGGTGGTATAGGTCTATGGGGCTGGAGAGTAATGACCACATAATGGTACTGTAGATCTATGAGGTTGAATAATAGGACCACATGACCAGTGCATTCGCAGAGAAATATTCTAGAGTGTTTAATTTAACTTCTGAGAGCTAAATATATATATATTGTTGTGTGCGCTCCTGCAGATAGAACTAGACTTCACCTTGACATCACAGCACTCCAAGCAAACTTATGGGTGCTCAGTCGTTTTCAACAGATAACGAAGTGATTAGCCCAGTCTTGATGGTTTTGGTAATGAAACATTTTAAGCAAAATGGATATTATGTCAATAAATATATTTTAATTGGAGTCGAATGGAAGGAAAGTCAAGATAAATCTCAACGAGACAAAGCAGGGATTAGAAAATTTTCAAATTCTTAAAATTAGAAAGAAAGTTGCTTTACTTGGAGTCTACATAAGAAATTTGCTAATGACGGACAAGGACACCGTCGGTGACCCTTCACACTGGTATGCTCAGATGGAATCGATATTTTTCCTGCTCGGTTTTTTGTATGAAAACGACTTTCTCTGAGAATTATTATTGTGGGTCAGTCAGCAAAACAAGACGGAGACCACATTGTCTGTTGTATTGAAGACAGAGTTTGTAAAGATAATTAGAAGAGAGAGAGAGAGAGAGAGAGAGAGAGAGGGAGCAGAGGTCACTGAGTCATTTTATGGGGAGTCCCGGAAGTGGATTAAATCTCCTGATAGCTTTAAAAAAAATAATAAAAGGAGTAAAAATATATTGAAATAATAAATAACGGAAACAAAGAGAGAGAAATTGAAGAAAGAAAGAAAGAAAGAAAGAAGGAAAGAAAGAAAGAAAGAAGGAAAGAAAGAAAGAAAGAAAGAAGGAAGGAAGGAAGGAAAGAAAGAAAGAAGAAAGAAAGAAAGAAGGAAAGAAAGAAAGAAAGAAAGAAAGAAAGAAAGAAAGAAAGAAAGAAAGAAAGAAAGAAAGAAAGAAAGAAAGAAAGAAAGAAAGAAAGAAAGAAAGAAAGAAAGAAAGAAGAAAGAAAGAAGAGTCCTGTCACACCACATAGTAACATATAAGAAACATTGTGTTAGATCCCAGATTTTTCATGCTCGATATTTTCCTATACGATTCGAGTTATTTTTTGCTCAATGTGGTCAGTATTACGCCAACACAACCTTTCTTTCCAATAAACAACCCGTACCCCTTTAACGAATCAATTCAGAGGACGAGGTATGTTTACAGCACTCGGAATATTTGACAAATAATCAACAACAGAAAAAAACAAGGAACAAAGCAGGATTGAACCCGTACTCAGTGGCACAGCGCCCTGCCACGAAAAGCCAAACGCCAGGGAACACTGCCACTCAGATAACTAAAAAATTAGCTTCGTAGGCAATGTCTTTTCGCGCAGGTGTTCTCATAACTATAGCATAAGGCCGCTATCACAGCTCTGAAATACATAGTGTATCTGTATTTTTTCCTGTTAAGACAAGTATCTCCCGGATAGGGTAGGGCTGAATACTTGCGTTGCAGACAAACATTTAGGACGAGACAGCACGAATAGTAGTTTCCAGTGGTTTAGACTGGAGACAAATAATAATAAATGAATGTTATTATAGAGAGAAACTTCCGAGGCGATAATCAGTGAATCAATTCAGAAGAAGAGGTATGTCGGAAGCTGTCGGTTAGGTTCGAACCTGATCTAAAGGTAAAGGTAAAGTACGAGACCTGAACCGGCGTCTTAGCACGCGAGTTTCCACCCATATGTACTCGGCCGCCTATCCAGAAATGTTCGGAGATTTCTGTATAGTGTCGCCTGAAGCATCGAAACTCAGATGCGAGGCAACATTCCTCACCTTCCCAGGAGAATACCCTGGTACCCATTTCTGCCAACGGCTGGGTCGACCGTAGGGTATTTTTTTTTTCCAACCACGAGTACAATTCACACTGCTTCCAGCGGGAATCGAACACGGGTTGTCCAAACGTCGGTAGTCCAGTCGGGTAAACCTGATCTCTTTTCCATTGTGGTCCAGTTTACTAACCAGTGAGACGCCACAACAGAAAACTAAGATAATGTCCATTGACAAAAAAATAACTCTCAACTCTGGAGGCAAAATGAGCACTATACAATACAATCTTCATCCCAACGTTGTGCTACCAATGCCAGACCTGGACCCTAGATGCAAGAACAATAACAAAAATAACCTCTACAGAGATGAAGTGTGTTAGACGAATGACAGGAAAAAGTCTGAGAGATAAGATCAGAAATTAAGAACTGAGAAAAAAAGCTAGGAATAGCCCCCGCCATAGAATATATAAAGAAACAACAGATAAAATGGTTTGGCCACGTGACAAGGCAGAAAGATCCAAACAAAACACAACGAGGCTTCAGCAAACGTTGTGAGAACACCAGACCAAAGGGTTAACCACGAAAAAGATGAATCGATGGAATATTAGAAGCACTAGGCAAAATAACAGCCGCAGAGGCGAACAGGAGAGTAAAAGACCGCAAATTATATCTTCCCTCGACGCTGAAAGGCAGATGAGGAAGAAAAAAAAAGAAAAAACAAGAAAAAAAAGAAGCAAACCCATCAGAGGATAGTGGACTGGACTACAAAGGACAAGAGGTAGGGTTCGATCCCAACCGATGGATTCCTGGTTCACCCAGCCTTTAATGGGTACCGGATTTTTTTCTGGGAAAGTAAAGCGGCACGGGCGTAATACCGACCACATTACCCCAAAAATCATGTGCTGAAGGTCTGTAAAATTTATGGTCACTAACACCATATTTCCCTATACGCCACTTGGCGTGACGGGAGTACTTTACTTCTTTTTTTTTTACTATGAATATTTGGGATCTGTAGTAACTAACAATGGAGACTACCAGAAAGTGATCAAAAGAAGACTAGCAATAGCAACACAGAAGTTAAATGCTAAAAAGACCATGTTGGCACAATATCAACATGGCAGTAAAATTAAAATTACTGAGGGCACAATTACTTATGTATCTTCCCGATAGCAATTTACAGTTGTAAAAAAAAAGTACCCCCGTCACGCCAACTGGCGTATAGGGAAATATGGTGTTAGTGACCCTATATTTTACAGACCTTCAGCACATGATTTTTGGGGTAATGTGGTCAGTATTACGCTCGTGCTGCTTTACTTTCCCAGAAAAAAATCCTGTACCCATTTAAGGCAGGGTGAACCCGGAAGCCGTCGGTTGAGATCCAACCCTACCCCTTGTCCGTGGTAGTCCAGTTCACTAACGACTGAGCTATCGCGGCTCCCATTTACAGTTGTGAATCATGGACAATCTCGCAAACAGCCCCCTAAAAAATAGATTCATTAGAAACAAAATGCTATAGAAAATCCTTAAGATACAGTGGATAATCAAAAAGACCAATAAAGACATATTAAAAGATTTAAACATTAAAAAGAACTGAGCTTTCAACGCCATTATACATAAGAAATTAAAATACTAAGGCCACGTCAAAAGACACAGCGGGTGGAGAGAACAATAATGGAAGGCACGGTTCGTGGGTGACGCATCAGAGGCAGACCAAGAAGTTGGTGGTTTCAAGATTTCAATGCGACATTGAACAAGACAACAGAAGAAGTGAACGAGCTGGCTAGAGACAGAGATTCTTTAAGACAGACTGTGGTGAATGCAACATTCTGTGCGAGATCTAGCTAGAGACAGAGATTCTTTAAGACAGACTGTGGTGAATGCAACGTTTTGTGGGATATCTGGCTAGAGACAGAGATTCTTTAAGACAGACTGTGGTGAATGCAACATTCTGTGCGAGATCTGGCTAGAGACAGAGATTCTTTAAGACAAACTGTGGTGAATGCAACGTTTTTTGTGAGGTCTGGCTAGAGACAGAAAATCTTTAAGACAGACTGTGGTGAATGCAACGTTTTGTGGGAGATCTGGCTAGAGACAGAGATTCTTTAAGACAAACTGTGGTGAATGCAACGTTTTGTGGGAGATCTGGCTAGAGACAGAGATTCTTTAAGACAGACTGTGGTGAATGCAACATTCTGTGCGAGATCTGGCTAGAGACAGAGATTCTTTAAGACAAACTGTGGTGAATGCAACATTCTGTGCGAGATCTGGCTAGAGACAGAGATTCTTTAAGACAAACTGTGGTGAATGCAACGTTTTGTGGGAGATCTGGCTAGAGACAGAGATTCTTTAAGACAGACTGTGGTGAATGCAACATTCTGTGCGAGATCTGGCTAGAGACAGAGATTCTTTAAGACAAAATGTTGTGAATGCAACGTTTTGTGGGAGATCTGGCTAGAGACAGAGATTCTTTAAGACAAACTGTGGTGAATGCAACGTTTTGTGGGAGATCTGGCTAGAGACAGAGATTCTTTAAGACAGACTGTGGTGAATGCAACGTTTTGTGGGAGATCTGGCTAGAGACAGAGTTTCTTTAAGACAAACTGTGGTGAATGCAACGTTTTGTGGGAGATCTGGCTAGAGACAGAGATTCTTTAAGACAAAATGTTGTGAATGCAACGTTTTGTGGGAGATCTGGCTAGAGACAGAGATTCTTTAAGACAAACTGTGGTGAATGCAACGTTTTGTGGGAGATCTGGCTAGAGACAGAGATTCTTTAAGACAAAATGTGGTGAATGCAACGTTTTGTGGGAGATCTGGCTAGAGACAGAGATTCTTTAAGACAAACTGTGGTGAATGCAACGTTTTGTGGGAGATCTGGCTAGAGACAGAGATTCTTTAAGACAGACTGTGGTGAATGCAACGTTTTGTGTGAGATCTGGCTAGAGACAGAGTTTCTTTAAGACAAACTGTGGTGAATGCAACGTTTTGTGGGAGATCTGGCTAGAGACAGAGATTCTTTAAGACGGGCTGTGGTAATTGGTACTTTCTGTGGGAGATCTGGCTAGAGACAGAGATTCTTTAAGACGGGCTGTGGTAATTGCGACGTACTACAAAGGACATCCGACCTCATGAGGAGATAGTTTCCAATGAATTAACGTAGAAGATAAATCACATAACAACGAGAGATAAGTCAACTCTACTGGTCGATCCTTGTAGCGTAGGAGTAACCATGACGTTAATGCCCATGGGTATTTTTATAGCACAATACCAAATAGACAATAAAATTAAAACTATAGCGGTTAGATGTATCTTTCCGATGGCAACATATGGTTGTGAATTATGGACAATCTCGCAAAAATATAAATAAAAATGAAGAAAATCTGTTTTTTAATTAGAAACAAAATGCTACCAAAAAATCCTTACGCTACATTGGGTAATGAAAAAAATGAGAAATTAATTAATTTAAACGACCCAAAAATTGGCTAATGGACATCTTACATAAAAATGTAATCGTACTTCATCCATGTTAATAGACTTAGTGGGCTTAAAAGAACAATAATGGAATGCATGGTTCCAGGAAGACGATACAGGAACAGACCAAGAAGAAGGTAGTTTCAAGACATGAAAGAAACATTGAACATACCAACAAAAGAAGTGGGAGATCCTGAAAGAGACGGAGATACTTTCCGGATGTGATGAATGCAACAAAAAATTGATGACACTTGTCAACATTTTTATAAATGATGATGTCACACGATCTAACTACCCCACTAGGTGTTCGACCTACATTCCCGAAGAGCATTTTCGGTACTTATTTTTAAACGATTGATTACCATAGATACCGTGTCGGTCGCAATAAAATCAACCGAATTATGGATCCTAGCGATCTCCACGTCATCAGAAGAGTGCATTGCTTTTTGCTATTGCGGCATGCTCGAAGTCAATAACATCAGTCATGTTAATGAATCAGTTTTCTGAAACAACATTGACAGTCTTCGCTGGAAATAGGACGCTCAAATACGAAGTTCGTTCCTTGACTGAGATCCTCTTGTGTTATCTTGCAAGAGATAAAATAGTAACTGACATTGTCCGGGTGATAATATTTCTAAGATAAAGATAAAGTGACAAAGTAAAAGTAAAATGATCAGTGTTGTCCCATTATTTGATCACAAAGAAAACTTTTGACTTTATCATGTAGTACAGACTTGTCTCTTCTCTCCCGTTTTACTTATTTCATCCCTACATTGACTATATAAGCAAGTTAACCAATCCACTAGTGACATGAGATCAACGAGCTTCTATTTGTAGACGACCAGGCACTAATACGTGGAAAAATAGAAGACCTACAAGAACACTTAATTAGACTCAACAGCACAGGCACAAATTACAACATTAAATTCAACATCAACAAAACAGAAGTAACGAATATCGCAAAAGAGAAACAGAATATCAACACAACTATAGACGGCAGACAACTAAAACAAGTAAAGGAATTTCAATAACTAGGAAGTCTAGTGACAAACGACAATTCACAAACAGTATAAATATACTCAAGATGCATCAAAGCTTGACAAATCATTGGACAGCTATCACCACCATTGTCCAACAAGGAAATAACTGTAGAGCCAAAACAGTCTCTCTACAATACAATCATCACCCCAACGTTGTGCTACCAATGCCAGTCCTGGACCCTAGATGCTCGAACAATATGAAAAATAGCCTCTGAGATGAAATGTGTTAGTCGAATGACAGGAAACAGCCTCAGAGATAAGAATTGAAATGAAGAACTGGGGGAAAAAAACTAGGAATAACCCCCGCCATAGCATATATAAAGAAACAACAGATGAAATGGTTTGACCACGTGACAATGCAGAGTGATAAAAATACAACACAACACAACGGGTCTTCAATAAACGTTGCGAGATGTTGGAACAAACCAGACTTAAGGGACGACCACAAAAAAGATGGATCGACGGAATATTAGAAGCACTAGGAAACGTAACAGCAGCAGGGGTGAACTGAAGAGCAAAAGACTAAATTACATCTCCCCTCAACGCTGAAAGGCAAACGAGGAAGGAAAGAAGAAGAAAAAGAATCCTTGCATCTTCTTTTACCCCACTGGCCATTGATATCCAACCTGCCTTACGGGTCAAGTGACCAGCAAGATCTTAGGTCCAGGCACCTTCTAGGTCACGGGCTCGTTCATTCCTCTGCCTTCTGAGTCTCGTGGTGGCGTCAGGATGCCTTAAGCTCTATATTACTATGTTTATTTGTTGTCCTGTTCTTGACAAAGTCATGTGGTCTAAACAACAAATGCTGTCCCTATTTTCCCTGTTAGCTTAGCTGCTGAATACAGTTTTATCTTGTTTTTTTTTTTCCCAGAATTATCTTAGTTCTTTATAATATTACCAAAAAAAAAACAAGAAAATAAATGCATTGGACATGGAACGCCAACTTCACCAGACATCTCAAAGAGAGTACTAATAGTTAAATGCATTGGGCATGGAACGCCAACTTCATCAGACATCTCAAAGAGAGTACTAATACTTAAATGCATTGGACATGGAACACCAAATTCATCAGACATCTCAAAGAGAGTACTAATACTTAAATGCATTGGACATGGAACGCCAACTTCACCAGACATCTCAAAGAGAGTACTAATACTTAAATGCATTGGACATGGAACACCAAGTTAATCAGACATCTCAAAGAGAGTACTAATACTTACATGCATTGGGCATGGAACGCCAACTTCATCAGACATCTCAAAGAGAGTACTAATACTTAAATGCATTGGACATGGAACGCCAACTTCATCAGACATCTCAAGGAGAGTACTAATACTTACATGCATTGGGCATGGAACGCCAACTTCATCAGACATCTCAAAGAGAGTACTAATACTTAAATGCATTGGACATGGAACACCAAATTCATCAGACATCTCAAAGAGAGTACTAATACTTAAATGCATTGGCAAAATGTGGAAATGAAGACCTAGAAGATAACAGATGAATTAGATATGAGACAACTCTGCTAGCATCTTGTAAAAGACAGTTATCCAGCATTGACCCGTACACGTAATTGTCATCTCGACGCTGAAAGGCTTCAGAAGTGGTGGATGAAAGTAACCACCTATACATACACGAAGCTTTGGGTCATGTCTTTTTCCCTGTCGCCAACACGAAGGTCTTGTGTTTGATTCCCGCTGAATGCGGTCGGAATTTTTCACTTCAAATCCGCGGTTTCTCCATAAATTTAGGCTTCTCCCATTTTGAGTAGTGAGATTCAATAAGGTAAAGATAAAGAAACAAGAAAAGAGTTCTTAAATGTTATGTAGAGTCAGTCTTAACATATGGATGTGAATCATGGACAATATGACAAAAAACAAGAAAATCACTGGAGTCTGTAGAAATGTGGTTTTATAGAAGAATGTTGAGAATACCATGGACAGCTAAGAAGAGTAATGAGAACGTTCTGAAAGAGGCTAAAGCAAAAAGAGAGCTAATTTCCAATATTAGGAAGAAACAATAATCATTTTTTGGCCATGTAATGAGAAGGGAACAACTTGAATGTATTGTTACAACGGAAAATTGAGGGACAATGAGATAGAGAGAAGCAAAGAAAAAAAATACCAGACAGCTTAAGAGAATGGCTTGGCAGAAGGTCAACAACAGAAATAATAAATAACTGTCGAGATCGAAAATTTTTGAGAGACATGATCACCTACGCCAGCAGGCTCGGTACTTGATGATGATGACAGGCAAAGTACGAGACTTTAATCGGCGTCTTAGCACGAGAGTTTTCACCAAAATGTGCTCGGTCGCCTATCCAGAAATGTTCGGGGATTATGGATAGTGTCGCTTCAAACATTGAAACTCACGAAGCCAGGTGGCATTCCTCACCTTCCCAGAGCAATACCCTAGTACTCATTTCCGCCAGCGGCTGGGTCGACCATGAGTGTATTTTATTTGTCCAACCACGAGTACAACTCACACAGCTTCCAGCGGGAATGGAACAGAGGTTGTCCCAATGTCGGTAGCCTATTCGGGTGGTCTTCCCAAGTAGGCTACCAAGGCCCCCTAAGATTCGATGTTCAGCCGTACAACGGTGAAAAATAGTAGGTCGCGTGTCGCGCACATTAAAGGACCTTTGGCACCTGGAAATTGAAAAGAGTAGGACAACATGATCCATGCCCGGGCTAAATCTATAGCAAAATACCAACGTCAAAACTTCATGGTAGAAAATTATAACTCCTCAGAAGTCAGAGAATATCTGCCTGTAAGTTGAGGGACACTTGAGCACACTGTTGCCGATGTGAAATTGGGAAAAAATTATATTCATGCAAAATTCAGTCCCTCGGGACTTCGCTAGAGATATAACGCTGGCGTACGCAAACAAATACAAATAAACAAATTTGAAATCCACTGTATTAATGTGTACGAAACAAATACAAATAAACACATTTGAAATCCACTGTATTAATTTGTACGAAAGAAATGATGATTCGTCCGTTTCCCATTTATTTCTTCTTCTTCTTTCCAATCTCCTTTGCCTTTCAGCGTCAAGGGGCATTTATTTCTTATTTTTGTTAAATACGAAACTAATTTGATTGATCTGATTTCTGATATATGTGACCGGCTTCGAGTCACAATGTTCATGGAAAAAAAAGCTTTCCTGAGCAGCCACTCATTTTATATTATAAAGTAAATAAAACTTCGAAGCAATTTTGTTGTAATTGCCTTTCTATCTCAAAATATATCTAGATATGTCATTATCAGGTCACTTAACTGCGGACATATCAAAGAGGTGATCTGTTCATAACACGATCTGTACACAGTTATGTGTTTTCATCTAAAAGTGGAATTTTAGTTCCAATCTTGGGAATTAATTTTGCAGCTTTTATTATGATGTTCAGAGCCTAGTGCACTCCCATCATTCTTGAAGCTGATTATGGTTACTGCTTTGGTTATGGTTATAGAAAGCCCCGGTATCACTGCAAACGAATTAAAATCCATAACTGCTCAACCGCCCATGCCAGTGGAATCATCCAAATAATTAGCTCATCTCCCAGACAAAGAAATCTAGCTACAGTCTCCATCATAGCAGTCTCAGCACACGCCAAAAGACATTAGCCGAAACCGCACAGAAAGTCAACACAGCCATCTGTTCCCGATCATTGAACTTCCGGTCAATATGGCGGATAGGCGGCAGGAACCGTTAAAGGCTGCTTTCTCCTCATATTCCAAGGCCAGCTTGCTGCCGGAGCTACTTAGTTAATTACTCTGTGCACACTGTGAGCTGTGCGTCTCATCCGTTTCTCTAAAACTGCTATTTGATTGAAGTGGTTTCAATTTGTGACACAAAACACGCTAAACGTGAGACATTTTAGCTGAAGGACATGACTGATATGTTAGTGGCTACTGCTGGTAACGATCAAAGGATGAAAAATCCTAGAGTTTCATGGGTTGACATTTTCAATTTTTGACCACAAATAATTTGTAAAATGTTAAGATGCAGCTTTTTGTGTTCACTGTGAATGTACAAAAGAGGTATCATACATACGTTCTTCTTCCTTTCAGCTGCCTGTGGAGCATAGGTCTTCAACAAACACTTTCAACTCCCTGTGGAGCATATGTCTTCAACAAACACTTTCAACTCCCTGTGGAGCATATGTCTTCAACAAACACTTTCAGCTCCCTGTGGAGCATATGTCTTCAACAAACACTTTCAGCTCCATGTGGAGCATAGGTCTTCAACAAACACTTTCAGCCCACTGTGGAGCATAGGTCTTCAACAAACACTTTCAGCTCCATGTGGAGCATAGGTCTTCAACAAACACTTTCAGCTCCCTGTGGAGCATATGTCTTCAACAAACACTTTCAGCTCCCTGTGGTTCTGTGATTTTGTCCTGTCATTTCCATCCTTTTTTTTCTGCGTAAGCATCCATTAATGAAAGTCTGTATCTTCATGAATGTCAATTTTGTTGTTCTCCATGTTTCACAGCCATATAATAGGACCGACTTAACATTGGAGTTGAATTTCCAGGCTGGAAAATCTGAGAGTTTCAGGGATTGCAATTTTCAATTTTTAACCACAAACAATTTTTTTATGTTAAGATTTCAGCTTCCTGTGTTCATTTTGAATGTACAATAGAGGTATCAGATATACGTTACCTTCCTGGAAAGACACAGATGAGCACATCAACTAAAGTATCACTGAGAAACTGCTGTGCTTGGCAAGATGTATAGGGATTCTTGTTATCCAGACTTCAGGAACAATCGACTCCACAGTCACATGTATATAATATTTAAGATCGGCACGTCAACTACGTGTACATGTGGTCAGGCGTCATAGACTGCTGAACACATACTTCAAGACTGCACTGAATATAGTAGACTGAGGAAAATCCATTGGCCCATAGATACAACACTACAGGCGCCCCAGACTGCTGAGCACATACTTCAAGACTGCACTGAATATAGTAGACTGAGGAAAATCCATTGGCCCGTAGATACAACACTACAGATAAAACTATATGGGCCACTGCAAGAATTATAAAAGACAGTAAAATTTGTACAGGAAACAACATTGCTGATATAGACAATACTTCAGGTTAACGAAAAATAGACAGACAGATAGACAGGTAGGTAGGTGGGTATATAGCAGAGAAAATAGTATGACAGGGGAGAAGGCGAATAGTCGTTAGATCAGTGAAACGACTGGCATATATTATGGGCGAATTGTATAGTAGAGAAAATAGTTTGACAGGAATTGCACACTAAGGGATGAAAGAAAGAGAAGAAACAAGTTAAGCACAGAAGTATACTGAAGAAGAAATGACGAAATAGGAATCTATGACGAAATTGGATATGACGTAGGGATAGAGACGGTTGAGAAGGGACACAAAGATAGGACAGTATTCTTGGAGACGAGCAGTCGGAAACATATGGAGCAGAGAGAACATTAATATGGAGCACTGGAAAGATTGTAAAAGATAGGATTATTCTCGATTGACAGCGGAGATGATCAGACGGAAACAAATGGAGCAGAGAGAACATTAATATGGAGCAGTGGAAACATTGAAGAAGGTAGACTTGGAGATTGAATTACAACTGCTAGCTAGAGATATAGAATAATCGGTATGGAACTAGACGATATTAACAGATCCAGAATGGATCATGAACAAGTAGAAGCCAGAATTTAGTATTAGGAAGGGTAGTTTGGGACGTTCGATGGGAACGGACCAGTATAGGGCATCATCAAGGTTAGAATAATTTAGCTCCATTTAGATAAAGTAGGATGAAAGTGTGAGACTGGAATATAAATAACTGTAATTGTAACAGACAGAAGAGAATTAAGTAATAAAGGCTGCCAATGAAGAAATATGACGATATTGTGAGTTGATGATTTTAATATAGTTTGGTTAGCGGTCTTTTGTCACATAGGTTTCACCGGAGTTGTGGAAGAATGCCTTGAGTTAACGGTCAAGAAGAAGGTCAACGGAGGTTGTCGCGGCATAATAACGGAAGAAAGATAACGGCCGAATTAATACGCATCGTGGAGATGAATCATTAGAAAGAGGGACAAAAGACTTAAAAAATAAACAATACATGGTCTGCGAGGAATCATAGTTGAGTTAACGGACAACGAAGGACGTCCAAGGTTGAGACGGTTCACGTTGGGTGTTGCATGCTGAAAGAGAGAATCAAAGGAAACCAGAAGACATTCATACACTCAAGAAGGGGATCCAGGAAAGTGCTCTGTCAAGAAACGTTTGTTGATCGGCCACTGGCGATTGGAGGAGTAGTTTGGAGGCATTGAGACGGCCCACATTGGGAGGTGTGGTGACGTGAAGAAGTGTCAATATAGGACACAACAGATTAAACTCCTTCAAATGGTGAAGTTGGTGTTATGTCAATATAGGACACAACAGATTAAACTCCTTCAAATGGTGAAGTTGGTGTTATGTCAATATAGGACACAACAGATTAAACTCCTTCAAATGGTGAAGTTGGTGTTATGTCAATATAGGACACAACAGATTAAACTCCTTCAAATGGAGCTGTAACTCCTTCAAATGGTGAAGTTGGTGTTATGTCAATATAGGACACAACAGATTAAACTCCTTCAAATGGAGCTGTAACTCCTTCAAATGGTGAAGTTGGTGTTATGTCAATATAGGACACAAAAGATTAAACTCCTTCAAATGGAGCTGTAACTCCTTCAAATGGTGAAATTGGTGTTATGTCAATATAGGACACAAAAGATACACTCCTTCAGGTATGTAGGTAGTTATGTGTGTAAGTAGGTAGATAGATAGATAGATAGATAGATAGATAGATAGATAGATAGATAGATAGATAGATAGATAGATAGATAGATAGATAGATAGATAGATAGATAGATAGATAGATAGATAGATAGATAGATAGATAGATAGATAGATAGATAGATCTTCTCAACCCCCCCCCCTCCTTTTCCACCCATTTGGTCTTGTTGATTCCATTTCAAATGTACACCGTTACTTCATGGTTGGTGGCAATCTAATTTTAGGGAATGTCGGACAGGATTTGTAACCGATCACTTCCCGTCTTAGGGTTTCCCTCCAGATAATCTGTTTAGGATATACTCCCCCAACTTCTGCCTTTTCCTGGGGCCCAGGAAAATAGCAGGGAGAAGATATAAGTTGCAGCGCTTACCTGTCTTATAACACTTGTAGTTTCGTTATTGCCGAAAAACACGTTACATTGACTGTTTGGCCTTGGGCATTTTGCATTGTTCCTATGGCACAGTCCTGTTAAACTGTTAGGTCTTCTAGGCAGTTATGGATCGCAATTAACATTACAATTGGGTTTTTA